>CAUYLG010056278.1:0-13439 GCA_963573385.1 Cacajao melanocephalus | reverse complement strand
GTTCAAGGGTGAAAACACATTAATGAAAATTATAGCTAAAATAAATTTTCAACAGATACATATTATAAAATTATGTAAATTTTATAATATAATTGTCACATAATTGTCAGATTCACCAAGGTTGAAATGAAGGAAAAAATGCTAAAGGAAGTCAGAGAAAGGTCAGGTCACCCACAAAGGAAAGCCCATCAGACTCACAGCGGATCTCTTAGCAGAAACCCTACAAGCCAGAAGAGAGTGGGGGTTAATATTCAAAATCCTTAAAGAAAAGAACTTCCAACCCAGGATTTCCTATCTAGCCATAATAAGCTTCATAAGTGTAGGAGAAATGAAATCCTTTATGGACAATCAAATGCTGAGAAATTTTGTCACCACCAGACCTGCCTTACAAGTGCTTCTGAAGGAAGCACTAAACACAGAAATGAATAACCAGTACCAGCCACTGCAAAAATGTACCAAATGTTAAAGACCATCCACACAATGAAGAAACTGCGTCAACTTGCGTCAACTAATTGGCGAAACAACCAGACAGTAACAAAATGGCAGGATCAAACTCATACATAACAATATTAACCTTAAATGTAGATGGCCTAAATGCCCCAATCAAAAGACACAGACTGGCAAACTGGCTAAAAAGTGAAGACCCATCAGTGTGCTGGATTCAGGAGACCCATCTCATGTGCAAAGACACACATAGACTCAAAGGGATGGAAGTAGATTTACCAAGCAAATGGAGAGCAAAAAAAGCAGGGGTTGCAATCCTAGTCTCTGATAAAAATGGACTTTAAACCAATGAAGATCAAAAGAGACAAAGAAGGGCATTACATAATGGTAAAAGGAACAATGTAACAAGAAGAGCTAACTATCCTTAATATATAGGCACCCACTACAGGAGCACCCAGATACATAAAGGAAGTTCTTAATGACCTAAAACAACACTTAGACTCCCACACAATAATAGTGGGAGACTATAACACTCCACTGTCAATATTAGACAGATCAACAAGACAGAAAATTAATAAAGATATCCAAGACTTGAACTCAGATCTGGACCAAGCAAACCTAATAGAAATCTACACAACTCTCCACCCCCAATCCACAGAATACACATTCTTCTCAGCACCACCTCACACCTACTCTAAAATTGACCACATAATTGGAAGTAAATCATTCCTCAGCAAGTGCAAAAGAACGGAAATCATAACAAACAGTCTGTCAGACCATAGAGCAATCAAATTAGAACTCAGAATTAAGAAACTCACTCAAAACCACACAACTGCATGAAAACTGAACAACTTGCTCCTGAATGACAACTGGATAAACAATGAAATGAAGGTGGAAATAAAGATGTTCTTTGAAACCAATGAGAACAAAGACACAATGTACCAGAAACTCTGCAACACATTTAAAGCTGTGTCTAGAGGGAAATTTATAGCAATAAATGCCCATGAGAAGCAAGGAAAGATCTAAAGTCAATACCCTATCATCAAAATTGAAAGAGCTAGAGGAGCAAGATCAAAAAAACCCTCAAAAGCTAGCAGAAGACAAGAAATAACTAAAAACAGAGAAGAACTGAAGGAGATAGAGACAGAAAAAAAACTTTCAAAAAATGAATAAATCCAGGAGGTGGTTTATTGAAAAGATCAACAAAATAGACAGACCACTAGCCAGACTAATAAAAAAGAAAAGTGACAAGAATCAAATAGATGCAATAAAAAAAAAAGATAAAGGGATATCACCACTGGTTCCACAGAAATAAAAACTACCATCAGTGATTACTACAAACAACTCTATGCAAACAGTCCGTAAACCTGGAAGAAATGGATAAATTCCTGGACATTTGCACCCTCCCAAGACTAAACCAGGAAGAAGTTGAAACCCTGAATAGACCAATAAGGGCTGAAGTTGAGGCAGCAATTAATAGCCTACCAACCAAAAAAAGTCCAGGTCCAGATGGGTTCACAGCCGAATTCTACCAGTCATACAAAGAGAAGCTGGTACCATTCCTTCTGAAACTATTTCAAACAATACAAAAAGAGGGAATTCTGCCTAACTCGTTTTATCAGACCAACATCATCCTGGTACTCAAACCTGGCAGACACAATTAAAAAAGAAAACTTCAGGCCAATATCTATGATGAATATCGATGCAAAAATCTTCAATAAACCACTGGCAAACTAACTTAGACAGCACATCAAAAAGCTTATCCATCACAATCAAGTAGGCTTCCTCCCTTGGATTCAAGGCTGGTTCAACATATGCAAATCTATCAACATAATACATCATATAAACAGAACCAAATACATAAACCACATGATTATCTCAATAGATGCAGCAAAGGCATAGACAAAATTCAACAGCCCTTCATAGTAAAACCCCTCAATAGACTAGGTATGGATGGAATCTACCTCAAAATAATAAAAGGCATTTAAAACAAACCCACAGCCAATGTCATACTGAATGGGCAAAAACTGGAAGCATTCCCTTTGAAAACTGGCACAAGACAATGATGCCCTCCATCACCACTCCTATTCAACATAGTATTGGAAGTTCTAGCCAGAGTAATCAGGCAAGAAAAGGAAATAAAACATATTCAATTAGGAAAAGAGGAAGTCAAATTGTCTCTATTTGCAGACAACGTCATTGTACATTTAGAAGACCCCATCATTTCAGCCCAAAATCTCCATAAGCTATAAGCAACTTCAGCAAAGTGTCAGCATACAAAATCAATGTGCAGAAATCACAAGCATTCCTATACACCAATAACTGACAAACAGAGCCAAATCAAGAGTGAACTGCCATTCACAACTGCTGCAAAGAGTATGAAATACCTAGGAATACAACTAACAAAGGATGTAAAGGACTTCTTCAAGGAGAACTACAAACCACTGATCAAGGAAATAAGAGAGGAGAAAAACAAATGGAAAAACTATTCCATGCTCATAGTTAGGAAGAATCAATATGGTGAAAATAGCCATACTGCCCAAAGTAATTTATAGATTCAATGCTATACACATCAAGCTACCATTGACCTTCTTCACAGAACTGGAAAAATCTACCTTAAACCTCATATGATACCAAAAGAGAGCCAGCATAGCCAAGATAATCCTAAGCAAAAAGAACAAAGCCGGAGGCATCATGCTAACTGACTTCAAACTATACTACAAGGCTACAATAATCAAAACAGCATGGTAGTGGTACCAAAATAGAGATGTAGACCAGTGGAACACAATAGAGGCCTTGGAAGCAACACCACACATCTACAACCATCTGATCTTTGACAAATCTGACAAAAGCAACCAATGGGGAAAGGATTCCCTGTTTAATAAATAGTGTTGGGAAAACTGGCTAGCCATGTGCAGAAAGCTGAAACTGGAACCCTTCCTTACACCTTACAGTAAAATTAAGTCCAGATGGATTAAAGACTTAAACGTAAGACCTAACAGCATAAAAACCCTAGAAGAAAACCTAGGCAAAACCATTCAGGACATAGGCATAAACAAGGACTTCATGACTAAAACACCAAAAGCAATGGCAACAAAAGTCAAAATAGACAAATGGGATCTAATTAAACTTAAGAGTTTCTGCACAGCAAAAGAAACAATCATTAGAGTGAAACAGCAACCAACAGAATGGGAAAAAAAAAATGTTTGCAATCTATCCATCTGAAAAAGGGCTAATATCCAGATTCTACAAAGAACTAAAACAGAATTTACAAGAAAAAACAAACAAACCCATTCAAAAGTGGGTAAAGAATATGAACAGACACTTTTCAAAAGAAGACATTTATGTGGACAGCAAACATATGAAAAAATGCTAATCATCACTGGTCATTAGAGAAATGCAAATCAAAACCACATTGAGATACCATCCCATGCCAGTTAGAATGGTGATCATTAAAAAATCTGGAGACAACAGATGCTGGAGAGGATGTGAAGAAATAGGAACACTTTTACACTACTGGTGGGAGTGTAAATTCATTCAAACATTGTGGAAGACAGTGTGGCAATTCCTCAAGGATCTAGAAATAGAAATTCCATTTGACCCAGCAATCCCATTACTGGGTATATACCCATAGGATTATAAATCATTGTATTATAAAGACACATGCACACATATGTTCACTGCAGCACTTTTTGCAATAGCAAAGACCTGCAACCAACCCAAATGCTCATCAATGGTAGACTGGACAAAGAAAATGTGGCACATATACAACATGGAATACTATACAGCCATAAAAAATGATGAATTTGTTTCCTTTGTAGGGACATAAATGAATCTGGAAACCATCATTCTCAGCAAACTGATACAAGAACAGAAAACCAAATACCGCATGTTCTCACTCATAGGCGGGTATTAACAATGACTTCAGCAAAGTCTCAGGATACAAAGTCTCAGGATACATGGGCACAGGGAGGGGAATATCACACATTGGTGTCTTCATGGGGTGGGGGGCTAGAGAAAGGACAGTGGGGGCAGGGAGGTTGGAGAGGGATAACACTGGGAGAAATTCCTGATGTAGGTGACAGGGGGATGGAGACAGCAAACCACCATGGCATGTATGTACCTATACAAGAATCCTGCAAGATCTGCACATGTACCCCAGAACTTAAAATATAATTTAAAAAAAAGAATAAACAATAGAAGGGCAAGGGTAGAAATAAGACAGACCATTTAGAAGACATGTTAGTCAGGGTTCTCCAGACAGATAAAAACCAATAATAGAGAGAGAGAGAGAAAGAGAGAGAGAGAGAAGGAGAGAGAGAGATGATAGATAGATAGATAGATAGATAGATAGATAGATAGATAGACAGACAGATTTATTAAGTGAATTGGCTAACATGATTATGGAGGCCAAGTTCCACAACAGGTGATCTGCAAACCAAAGACCGTGGGATGCCAGTAGCATGCATCATTTCAAGTCAAAAGACCTGAGAACCTGAGTGGCAAATGCTGTAAGTCTTGGAGTACAGAGTCCAGAAATCCTGAAATTCTGAGGACCACGGGCAGGAGAAGAAGAGTGTAATCTAGCTGAACAGGAGAGCTAGACCAATTCACTTCTCTTCAGTTTTTGTTCTGTCTGGGACCCCAGCCAATTAGCTTGTGCCCATCCACACTGAAGGAAGACCTTCCCAGCTTAGTCCACACAGATTCACACACAATCTCCTCTGGAAATACTCTCACAGATACACCCAAAAATAATGCTTTCCCAGTTCTCTAGGTATTCCTTAACCAAATCAAGCTGATGCCTGACATTAACCACCATAAAAGACTATTGAAACATACCAGAGACAAAAAATATAATAGTTTGGACAAAGGTGGTAGTAGAGTGAGAATTAGTAAGATTCTCAGCATAACTGGAAGAGAAGATATGCAGATAATTTTGATTTGGGATATGAAAAAAAAGACAGAAAAATTAAAGGAGTTCTAAAGTCCTTAACCAGAAACATTAAAGGAATAATGTTGACATTTTCTGAAGTACAGAATAGAGTTGGTGGAATTTACAATAAAATTCGAGATGTGATTTTTTTAAATTTACAATAAAATGAAGATTTTTATTAGTTATCAAAATAAAGATGTTGAGTATGTAGTTACCCATTCATATTTAGAGCTCTAGAAAGACACCCAGACTTGAAGTAGAAATTTATGGTTTATGGTGTACTGACGGTATGAGAAATTAGTGTGGATAAATAAGAGAAACTGTCTAAGATAAAGACTGAGCCCCAATTTTGGAAGTGTAAATTAAGTGAAACTAGCACAGGAAACAGAGAAGCAGCACCAATGATTTAGGAAATTCTCAATAAAGTGATATCCCAGAAGCTAAGAAAGAAAATAATCAATTACTGGTTGAGTTTGATCACACTGAGGTCTCAGGTGACTCTACTAAGTGTTGTTTCTCTAGCTAGATGGAAAAAGACATCTGATTGGAGTTAATTCAGTAGAGAAATGGAAGAGTATTAGTGAAGCCAGGGAGCACAGAGAGCTGCGTTTGTTGTTGCTGTTGTTGTTGTTTTTCTTTTTAACAACTATTTGTTTGGAGAACATTTAATATGTAGCAAGCAGTATACTACTAAGTATTTGGACAGTAATTAATGAAGCATAGTTTCTAGTTTCATGAAACTGATAGTGTAAAAGAAGATAAAACAGATAAAAAGTAAATACATATTTATAAATTGAAAAAAAATGCTATGAAGGAAGTAAATATGGTGTTATAACAACAAGATCTATTTAGGAGGAGTTAGGACAGTCTTTTCTAAGTCTTGAGAAATGAAAGGAGCCAGTGATGCCAAGAGGAACAGGGCATGCAAAGGCCCTAGAGTGGAAAAGGGCTGGGTATAATAGGAAAGAGAATAGTGGGACTGCAGCAACAGCGAGAAAACCTTACAGTGAAGATGGAAAGATGAGAAATGTAAAAAGATTACATTTACTTTTTACAATGCAATGGGAAGCTATTGTGAAGGGGGTTTAGCAGGAAAAATAATCAGACTTATATTTTAAGAATATCAGTAACTCCTGTAGTAAAGCAAGAAATTCATATAGGGAAACCAAATGGTTTTTTATACCATTTTTATACCAATTATAGGTATACCAATTATAGGCTGAGCAAAAGAAAATAATGGTTAGATCCAGGATCGTGTTAGTGGAGATCAAGAGTAGTGAATGAACTTGATATATATTCTGAAGGTAGAAGCAATAAAGTGCTACAAGAGTGTGAAATAAATAGAGGGAGGAGGCAGTAATGGCTGACAGCCTCCAGGGAGCTGTTTTAAATAATTTTGCTGAGTACATCACCAGAAATATGAGGTGATATGTGAAGGAGAACATAGGCTCAAAGAGAAAGAATTTTATTAGTATCAGCGTAATCACAGGTTAATAGGCTAATGAGGATTATTTAGGATGAGGGGAAAATATTGATCCAGAAAAGAGAAGGGACGATCCTGGGCAGCATCTTTGAATTGTTGGGTGATGGGATTCAGTGCACAAAGGGACGAAATGGCTTTGTCATGAGCGTGGAGAATATTCCATAATAACAGGAGAGATGGTAGGGTATATGGATAGAGGTTGGCAGATTTGAGAGTGGAGATTTCCAGATTATTTTCTTCTAACTTTATATATTTTTTGCCCTCCAATGAAATACAAAGCAAAATTATCAGCCCAAGACTGAAGGAAAGACAAAGGTGTAAAAAGTTGGAAGACATAGACAGTGTTAAATAATTGTCAGGAACTGTGAAAAAGTGAATTGGCAATAGAAATTCAACAAGTTACTTAAAGGCCATTTGAATTTAGTTACTATCAAATTTAAATGGAAATATATAGGCATGATTGTTCATTCCTAGCCACATTTAATTGCCCAGAGTTAGGCATAGAATGGGGAAAAGGCTGGATTTAACTTGTGTTTAGAGTTTGACTGGCAGGAAACATAGGGGGTTAAGAGGGCAAATGAGTAAAGGATAGATAGAAGGAAGTAAATACAATGATGGATCATTATGAGAGGCTTGGAGGAAAAAAGAGAAAAAAGATCAATCAAATATTAGTGAGAGAATAGCTGAAATCTAGGTACAAGAGAGACCACGAGAAACGAGGAGATGTAGTTAGGAAATAGGATGCTCAAATTTGAGTTTATGGAGGCAGTGGCAAGATCTAGATGGTAAATGATTAAGTAAGGAGGTATGTTGGGGCAGAAGATTATTACAGATCATGAAATTCTGAAGCTAGGGTATGAGAATGACTGCCCATGTGGATATTCAGAATTAAAACTATGAAAAAGTAGTATTGGAGAGAAAGCATGCAAATTGTATCCTAAGATCTTCAGGGAATAAGAGCAACCTGAGAATCTGTAGAGAGGTGCATTGAGGGGCAGTAGTGTAGTCTAATAATATGGGCTCAAACTTGGAGATTCTTAAGGATGATGGAGAAAGAGGACTCTGAAAGCAGCAAAACAACTTTCCCTCTAGATGTTCCATATACCTAGAGGTACCCTTCAAGACATGCTGACCCAATGCCAACTGAGAAAGATATATGTATACACTGATTGCTCCTCTGACTTCCATTGTTTTATACACTACTGCCTCCTTGACACTTTCCCAGGAATTTTATATGACTGCCTCAAACTTCTTTTACGGCCAAAATAGAACTTTGGACTATATTCCACAACTTGACAAAAATTCCTGCTTCTTTTGGTTCCTTCTGTATCTAAATAAAGGCCATTTCTATTTAACAAATTTTCAATCCAAATAATCTCATATTTTTGAAACTCCCTTTTCCCTCATTTCTAAAATTTATCCATCAAAAAATTCCTCAACTTTGTCTCCAAAATATGTCCTCCATATTATTTTCTATTTTCAATGTTAAAGTTCTAGTCCATACCCCCATTTCTCTTGCCTGGACTCCAAGACAGTCTCCCTAAATAAATTCTAACTGCCCCTTAATTTTCCCACCAGGGTTATCTTTTTTCCAAAACTACCCTCTTTAATACCCTAGAAAATTATTCCATTATATTTGGAACAAAATAGCAACTATCTTATCCTGGTTTACTAAACTTTTCATAATCTTGACACTGGCTGCCTCTTCTGTCTCATCCTATAAGACTTTCCACTTGTCAAATCTACTATTGCCACCATGGTTTTCCTTTTATTCCTTTAAACATAAGGATCATTTTCATTTTAAGGCTTAACACTTTGTGTTCCTTCTGCCTGAAATGTTCTCTCCCAAGACCATGTAATAGGATGATTTATTTTTATTATTAAGATAGCGTTCAAATATCATCTTCTCAGGAATACCTCCTTTTACCATTAAATCTAAAGTAACCTTCCCCATTCTCTCTTCACACTGGCTATTTGATTGATTGACTATTTGATTGATCAAATAATATAGCAATACTTTGTCTCATCTGAAATTATTTTGTTAATTTTTTTAATTTAATTATTCTTTGACTCCCCACCCTAGAATGTAAGCTCCATAAACCCCCTTGTCCTACTTACCTTTGTATCTTCAGTTCCTAAGTCAGTACTTGATACACTATTAGTCTCAAAACATATTTGCTAAATAAATGAACAAACTACTAGTTTAACTCTCAGCAGGGTAAAGTCCCTTTTGTATAGTTACAAGAGTTCATAACCCAACGGTTGAAAACCTAGATGATATTTTCAGTTGTTTATTTTACTGACATTATATTTAATTCCTCTAGATTTCTGTTTTCTCAACCAAATATGAGAAACTTGAAATAAATTTATGTCAAATGCTTCCTCTTGACCTAAAATTCAATCATTGTACATCATAAATGATTTTGACTGGATTTCAAAAACAAGACATTCTAATGACCTAGAATTCTGTCCTTAGTTCAGATGTGAATATAATGAAAGGCTATTTTGCTGTTTCATTTACCATTATTGTAAATTTCCAGTGCCTGCAGTGCTCATGGCTAGGCTGTTTGAAGGATCTGGCAAATCAGCACTTCATTGGAAGCACATATGGCGCAACCTTATGGTGGTTTACATTTTGCCAAAAGGGCTAACAGTTCTGGGTCATTATATTGCCAACACTTTGACACGTTTTTGCCTATGTAGGGCCATGATTAAGACCTGAACACAGTGGAAAGCCCCAAGATATTGGCTTCTCTCACTGCTGTTACTTCAGCAAAGAGGAATGGAAGACTCCAGGCCAAAGCTATGATCCATGAGGAGAAGACAAGTATTATAGCTGGAATGTGCTTTCCACATGGTTGGCGTTCATTTTTCATGTCAGAAGCAATGTGCCAGCTGTTTGTCTAAAGCTTGTGGGTTGCCTAATGTTGTCTGAGAAAATGTACATTTTTACAGAACTAGGATTTTATGCTAATTTTTTGGCCCCAATAACTAACAGAAGGTACTTTTGATGCTTATTTAAATAACATCTCCACCCTTCTTGTCTCTCTTGGAAAGATAATCTCACAAGCTGGCCAGACAAAGCTTATATAACCAATCTAACATTGACAGGAGCAAGACACTTTACCTAAGCCGGTTCTGCTGGCTTCAGTATACAGAAGGTCCCAAAACATTAGCCTGCACTTCTTAATTTGACATCACTAGCAAGCTGTCCTTAGAAAGACCTCCAGTGAGCATGCTTCTGATCAAAATGTTTACCCAGAAACAATTCTATTATTTTTTTAAAAAAAGAACAACTTGAACTTGCCTAGCTACTGAAGTCAATTTATTATTTTCATAAACATTGACACTCTCTTCAAAAAAGAAATAAGAGAACCCGTTTCATTAATTTCATCTTTTATTATTTTATGCTTACAGCAATACCTATAAAGTAGATATGCATGTTACCTAAGATACTTAGAACGAAACACTGAATGTAAAACAGAGATTTTTTTTTCAATAGGAAGAATAGAAAAATAACCCTCATTTATTCCTACTGTTCCTACAGGAAATAACCTCTACAGAAAAGAAAAAAATAAAACATAAAAATAAAGCTTAGACAAGCCAATGGGTCACAGAGGAGGGAAATTTACAAGATATCATCATCACACTGTTCCAGTTGTTAGATTTTCCCTTCTAAGTCTATGTTCAGTTACTTAAATAAGTTGGTCCATTTAAAACTGTAAGGCATAAAATAGAGCTGCTTAAATGGGTCACACTCACAAGATAACTTAATTTTCTGCTTTTAGACAGGCATGATTTTGATTTTATTTCTTAGGAAGGAAAAGAGTTTTATACACAGAACTGAATGCTTTCAATTAAAAAAAAATGAAGGAAATGAGCCTAAATTATAAGTCTTATGAATCTTGGATATTTAGTTACATATAGAAGTGTCAAGCTTGCTATGTTAGAGAAATTCTAAATTCCAACAACATGGAGAAGTTAAATATAATTAAAAATTATTCATTGATTGATTATTCATATTCATACACCTATTTCCTGAAGTTTAAAAGATGTACAATTTTATGAGGCAATATAACATAGTAAACCCATGCATGTTAATGTGAGTCTTCATTCCAAATAGAATACTTGAGCGTCTCTCTTCATGGGAACAAGTAGAACACATCTGAGATTGTGATCAGTGCTGATTACAGGGGCATTCATAATGCAATTATGGGCTCACATAGAGACACTAAGTAACTTGCCAGTATATAGGTTCTCTTATAAATTTCAGCTAAGTTTTTCAAAATGAATAATTTGATTACATTATTAATTACATACATACAGAATATTTATCATTTTTTAATGTGAAGAGTAAGAATGGGTCTACTCAGATGATAGACATTCTAATAGTTATCTTCCCTCTATTACACAAAAGCAATCCATGATAATCATTCTGATATTGTAGTCAATAATTTTTGGAGGCTAATACAAAATTAAAATGAGAAATTTTGCCCCTTATAGACTATCTCAAATTACAATGGAAGAAAAATAAAAACCTTAAAAACTGGAAAGAACACAAAATTGAACATTTAATGCTATATTTTATATGCCACCAAAGGAAGTGCACATGCATAAAAAGATCATTCTGCAAGTAAATCTCACAGATGAATTCAATATTCCAAAATAGTAATGGGGAAAAGAGAAAAAGAAAACAATGAAAGAAGGTAAACAAAATGGCAAACAGCCTGGTTATTTTCTTATTTTAATTAAAATGGCTGTTTTTAATCAAGCATGGATTCTGTCCTGCTGAACCTGAGCCTGAGTCACTCCAAAAGGGGTGACAGAGATATTCCCAAGAGGAAGTGTCCCAAACCATCTTGAGAAAGGATGCTTTTGGTTCCAAAGAAAGAAACACGAAATGCCAGGGTGATCAATTCAAAGCATTTATCAGAAGAACTTACTTATAGGGGGAGGGGTGGGGCAGCAGTGTGTCCTCCAACAGAAAATGATACAAGGGATGTTCTATCTCAATATATTCACAAGGAGGGGCCTAAGGTGCATGGAGTTTATAGGAAAGTTTAAGGAACTTGGCTCAGGGCTGGGGCAAGTTACTTTCAGTGTTTTGGGCAAGAACCTGAATTTTAGGTTCAAGTCTGCAGAGGAAAACATACAGCTGACTGTATCACAGAGCAGCCAAGAAACTCTTAGATTTTTCTGTCAGGACAAGGAATAAAATAGGAGAAAGTGAAGGGCTTTATAATAAGCATGCTTTAAATATGTTAAATGAATTTAACAGGTTAGCTTTGGTAAGCCAGAACTAGATTTTACCATACACTAATTTGATACTAGAATGTTATGGAGGAATATTGCTGATATAGTTTCACTATTGACTATAAACCACTATTTCTATCAAAGCATTATTTTGCATATAAACAATCTTATCTTTAAAATATGAATCATTATTTATATTAAACATAACAAATGTAAAGTATAATTGACTCTGCATAAGTTTAATGTCCATGTCAAGTCACTTCCAAGGTAAAACAGCATAGAAAATATTTAAAATACAGAACTATGTTTATTCCTCAGATGAATTAGCTACAACAGTCAAAAATAATTACGCTTAATTTTGGAATTTCTTTGGTATATAACCTACTTCTTGAAAAAGCATTTATCCTTATAACTGTTCTTTACACAACTCCACTATTTATTTTATATTTATTCTAGCATGCATTTTTGCTATTTTGTGCTTTTAATCTTGTATCTCCATGCATAATTTTTAAAGAAAGGTACATCTTCCATTTTAAAGTCAATAGTGATGAATTAAGATTAGAAATACAACCTTTCAGTATATTCTCGTTGTAATTATCATTGCATAAATGTGTGAGGTGTTGGATTTATTCTAACCCAGATTTTACACATTAAAAAACTGTTATGTGAGTGGTAAAAAAAAATTAGAACTGCTAATATTATAATAAAATTATTTTAAAATAAACATCAAAAATTAAGTTATTTAAAATAGTCAACTGATATTTTGTAATGTGTATTTATCTATAAAAAGAGTTAATATTTGCATAAATGTCGAGTATTCAAATAAGAGACACAACTTTTAAATAAATATTAATAACATAATTTTACTGTTTCTTTAAAAAAAATTATCCTAGGGATTTAAGGACTATATTAAATGATCAAGAAAGTATTTGCAAAAAATAATTAGTAGATATGATTTGACCACCTTGCTTTTGTCCAAAGGATTTTTTTAAAAACAGAGGCTACCCGTTCAGGCGCAGTGGCTCATACCTGTAATCCCAGCACTTTGGGAGGCCAAGGCAGGTGAATCATGAGGTCAAGAGATTGAGACTATCCTGGCCAACATGGTGAAATCCCTTCTCTACTAAAAATACAAAAATTAGCTGGGTGTGGTGGCACGCACCTATAGTCCCAGCTTCTCGGGAGGCTGAGGCAGGAGAGTCGCTTGAACCTGGGAGACAAAGGTTGCAGTAAGCCAAGATCACGCCACTGCACTCCAGACTGGAGGACAAGAGTGAGACTCCATCTCAATAAGTAAATTAATTAATTCGTTTAATTAAATTA
>CAUYLG010056276.1:0-14378 GCA_963573385.1 Cacajao melanocephalus | reverse complement strand
ATGCCATGGTGGTTTGCTGCCTCCATCCCTCTGTCACCTATATTAGGTATTTCTTCTAATATTATCCCTCTCCAGCCTTCCCACCCCCTGCTATAATTTCTGTACTTTTAGTAGACACGGGGTTTCACCATGTTGGCAGGGCTGGTCTCAAACTCCTAACCTCGTGATCGATCTGCCTTGGCCTTCCAAAGTGCTGTAATTATAGGAGTGAGCCACTGCACCATGCTGAAATATATTTTTTATAACCCTGTAACTATTAAGGGAATTAAATTTGTAACATAATTTTTTTAAAAAAGGAATCTTTAAGTCCAAGAAAGTTTCACTGAAGAATTCTAAGAAGTACTTAAAGAATTAAAACAAGGTCTACACAATCTATTCTAAAAAACAGGAGAGAACAGAAAACTTTCCATTCATTTATGAAGGTAATATTATCCTGATGCCAAAACCAGGTAAATACAGTATAAAATAATAAGTATTGGTGCGTAAATACTTACCAAAATATTATCAAATAGAATTCAGCAATATATAAGAAGCATTATACACCATGACCAAGTGGGGTTTATTCCAGAGGTGTAAGACTAGGTAAATTTAAGAATAATCACTGCAATTCACCACAGTAACAGGATAAAAACACACACACGATCATGTCAAAGTAGAAAAAGCATTGTAAAACTTTAATAGCTACTCACGATTAAAAAAAAGTCTCAGAAAAATAGGAACAGAGAACAGCTAACCCTATGCTTCATGGTAAAAGACAGAATGTGTATTAGTTCGTTTTCACACTGCTATGAAGGCATTACCCGAGACTGGGTATTTTTTTTTTTAAGATGGCACCTCCCTCTGTTGCCCAGGCTGGAATGCAGTGGCATGATCTTAGCTCACTGCAACCTCCACCTTCCAGGTTCAAGCGATTTTTCTGCCTCAGCCTCTGGAGTAGCTGGGACTACAGGCGCATGCCACCACACCCAGCTAATTTTTGTATTTTTAGTAGAAACAGGGTTTCACCATATTGGCCAGGCTGGTCTTGAACTCCTGACCTCATGATCCGCCCACCTCAGCCTCCCAAAGTGCTGGGATTACAGGCATGAGCCACAGCCCCTGGCAAGACTGGGTAACTTATAAAGGAAATAGCTTTAATTGACTCACAGTTCCACAAGGCTGAGGACGCCTCAGGAAACTTAAATCATGGCAGAAGGCAAAGGGGAAGCAAGGACCTTCTTTACATGACAGCAGGAGAAAGAAGCATGAGCAGAAGAGAAACTTGCCAAACACTTATAAAACCATCAGACCTTGTGAAAACTCACTCAGTATCACCGGAACAGCATGGGGGAAGCCACCCCCATGATCCAATCACCACCCACTAGGTTTCTCCCACTAAGTCAAAGGAATTACAATAATTATTTAAAATATAGCGGGAACACTCTACCTGATTTCAAGACTATTGTATTACTGTGTTGTATTCTTGCGCTATTGTATTGTTACTACACTAATTAAGATGGCATAGTATTGGCAAGGAGACAGGCACGTGGATTAATAGAGCGCAATGAAAATATAAACCCACACAAATATTCTCAACTGGTTTTTGACAAAGTTGCATAAGCAGTAATTCCATGAAGGAAAAATAAGTCTCTTGCCTTCACAAAAGTGAATGGATCGCAGGTGGCGGGTGAGGTGGCTCACAGCTGTAATCCCAGCACTTTGGGAGGCTGAGGTGAATGGATCACCTGAGATCAGGAGTTTGAGACCAGCCTGACCAACATGGCAAAACCCCAAACAACCTAAAAAAAAAAAAAAAAAAAAAAAAAAAAAAAAAATACAAAAAATTAGCTGGGTGTGGTGGTGCATGCCTGTAATCCCAGCTACTCAGGAGGCTGAGGCAGGAGACTTGTTTGAACTGGAAATTGCACCATTGCACTCCGGCCTCGGCAGCAAGAGCAAAACTCCGTCTCAAAAAAATGGATCACAGATATGAATGTAAAATGTAAAACGATAAAACTTTGAGGAAAAAACATGGAAAATAATCTTTTGGATCTAGGGCTAGGCAAATAATTCTACAGTTGACACTGAAACGTGATCCAGAGATCTTGTAAAAGCTGGTTCCTTTTTCCTCCTTTCCTCTCCTGTTGTGTCAGTTGCTGTGGCTGATACAGAGGCTGACCAAATAGAAATGAAATAAGAGAGCACTAAAGGCAATGAATTGGGTCATGTTTTTACTTTTTATGTGACAAAGAAATAAGAGAAAAGGAAAGGGAGACAGAGAGACAGAGAGAGGAAAGAAAGAAAGAGAAAAGAAGAAAGAGAAAGAAAGAAAGAAAGAAAGAAAGAAAGAGAAAGAAAGAAGAAAGAAAGAAAGAAAAAGAAAGAGAGAAAGAGAAGGGCGGGAGTAGTGATAAGAAAGGAAAGAAAATTGTCTCGAAAGCATCTCCTGGCTCAGAAAAGCTGGTGAGTCCTTCTACAGGAAAATCAGACTCTTGTGTGTGACCACCAAAGTCACCTAAACTATTGACAGTCTCAAAGAGATAACAAATCCACCCCACCCCAATGTAAGGCAAATACAAACCTCACTGGGTTTCCTAGGTGGTTTGAGTTTTTTTATTGAGAATAAGCAGGGAACCCCAGGAGCAACTCTTCCTCCTCAGCAGGTGCCTGCCCTGTACATCCTTCTTAAACCTCTACATCAGTGCTTCTCAACTTCAGCATCAGAGTCACTTGAGGGCTTATTCAAACACAGGTGGCTGGGCCCCACCCTTAGCAATTCTGATTCAATAGATTTGCGGCGGGGCCTGGAATTTGGCATTCCACTGGTACACCCTCAACCCTCACCCCTTGCTCTACTGTGCAGTGTCCACTGTGACGAACACGCCACTATTTGCTTAAAGTGTCTGGAAAGGACCAGTGGATAGAGGGGGAAAAAAAGTACAAATGACAAGAAAATACATGGCATGTCTGCATTACCTTCCAGCAAAAAAAATATATCTTATAACAAACATATTGGCCTGGGGGGCACACAGGCAATCCTCAGCTAAGCAGGTTTCACCACACAATATCCCTCCTGGATGTTGGTTATGGATATTTTCACTGGACAAAAGAATCAAGAGGTGAGGACATCCCAGCCTGACAGAGTGTTAGACGGGTGGATGGTGACAGACATCATACTCTGTTGCCTCTCAGAGACGCTTTGATTCAACAGCAAACATGCACACAGAGGACGGCAGTTTTGAAACACACAGCACTGGAAACCCCCAAAAGGTGCCATCAGTGGACAGGATTTCCTGGAGTTCCCTGGTCATACAAAGCAGATGTGATGGGATTGACAGAGAAAGAACAAAGAATTTTTTTTTTAATCGGAAGAAATGCCAGTACACCTGCAATTTACTCGCCTTTTACTTGGCATCTGTTTTCCGTCGTGACAGAAAAGCTTTCTCTTTTTTACATGGGGCCTCTGTTTGCTGTTAACAGAGATTTCCAGGCAATGTTTTATTTTTTATTTTATTTTGAGACAGAGTTTGCTCTTGTTGCCCAGACTGGAATGCAGTGGCACGATCTCGGCTCAACGCAACCAACCTTCGCCTCCCGGGTTCAAGCGATTCTCCTGCCTCAGCCTCCCGAGTAGCTGGGATTACAGGCGCCCGCCGCCACGCCCAGCTAATTTTGTGTTTTTAGTAGAAACGGGGTTTCTTCATTTTGGTCAGGCTGGTCTTGAACTCCCGACCTCAGGTGATCCGCTCCCCTCGGCCTCCCAAAGTGCTGGGATTAGAGGCGTGAGCCACCGCGCCCGGGCCCCAGTGTTTTATTTTAACGAGGAAAATGGAGTGACTGAGGAAATACAGAAGAATGAATCAATCGTATGGAACATCAGTAGGGAGAGTGTTGATCTGTATTGATTTCCTCACCTCCTGTGTCGAAGGCCTCTAATTCCCCGGCGGTCTTCCTCGGTTGTACAGCGTGGTCCTGCTGCTCCATCTCCAGCGGCTGGAGAGCCAGGCAGTCCCTGTCTCAGTATTGGATCGCACCTGGGGCTGCGCTCTCTGCGCAGGTCGACGGGGAGACACATCAGGGCACAGATGCTTTGACTCTGGATTTGGTTCAGAAAACAAAAATAACGATAACAACAAAATGCCCGCGGGGCGCTTTCCTCCCCTTCTGATTTGTCTTTCCTTCTCTTTAAGCACAAAACTGAAGCCAAAGTGAGCCACCTGTGCATGTGCACGCTTTCGTGTGAGTTCGAGACCCTGCTGGGATCTCATTCTTCTTTCCTTCTCATTTCTTTTTCCTCTTCCTTCTGCCGTTGCAATCGCCTTGGGTGATGTGGAGGCTCACAGCATAGAGATGGGAGATAAGTGAAGGCAAGGCATTGGATTACGTTTTTACTCTCTCTATGTGCAGAAGTAGGATAGAAAAACTTGAGGAAACAGAAATCTATGTTGCTTGAGAATTAGGTTTGAGCACTGCCAGAGCAAAAACACCTGTTTGGAGGTGCCGGGGATCGAACCCGGGGCCTCATACATGCAAAGCATGCGCTCTACCACTGAGCTACACCCCCTTTCCTGAAAGGCCTTTTGTAGTAATTTTCAGGAGGTAACTTTCGTTTTCTGAGACTGGGTCTGTGAGCTAGCCGGGAGCAGTGAATCATGTGGAGAGCTTGCAGCTGCTCTGAGTAGAAGATACTCGGTAGTAATGAGGGGATACAGATTCTTCTTTTTTTTTTTTTTTTCACGGTTAATTCACTTTATTTTTCCTGTATAAAAACCCTATGTTGTAGACGCAGCTGGAGCCGCGGTTCTCTGCCCGGAGACTCTGGTGTGGGTTTTGATGAGGTGGTCAGTGAATTTCTGATGGGGAGACTCGGTGAATACAGTGTTTTTCCAGAGGAAGGTGTTAGAGGTGGCCTTGGCGAAGTTACCCAGGGTGGCAGTGCAGCTCCTGGCGGAGGTGTAGCCGTCACCGACACCAGCCATCATGACAGCTTCTTGGGCGAGACGCTGCCACTGCCCCCGGGCGCGGGGATGAGGCGCAGCAGCACAGAGCCGCCGCCGCCCGTCACCTTGCAAGGGACGCTGTGGGGCTTGCTGACCTTGCTCCCCCAGTAGCCTCTGCGCATGGGGACAATCGAGAGCTTCGCCAGGGTGATGGCCCCGCGGATGGCAGGGGCCGCCTCCTTGGAGCACTTAACACCCAGAGCGACATGGCCACTGTAGTCCCCGATGGCAGCAAGCGCCTTGAACCTGGTGCGCTGGCCGGCGCAGGTCCGCTTCTGCATCGGCAGAATCTTCAAAGCCGCGTCCTTGAAGGACGCCCCCAGGAAAAAGCCAATGACCTCAGATTCCTTGATGGGCAGGGAGAAGAGGTCGCTCTCCTCCGAGGACTTGATCTTCACGTCCTTCACCGGGCGGCCCAGCTTGCTGACGGGCGTACACTCCTTATCCTCGGCCTTGCCTCCGCGAGCTCTGCGGCCGCTACCCCAGCCACGTCCACGGCTCGGAATGCCACCGTCCAAGCCTCCGCGGAAGCCACGGCGGTTCCCCATCCCAGGGCCCCCGGAGCCTCCGGGCCCCCTCGAGCGACATCTGGCATTTGGTGTTTTCTCAGAAGCAGGATGCAGAGTTTTTAGAATACTGCATAGTACTTGAAATGGAACGCAAAATCTTAGAAAAGTGTCAGAAAACTGCCACAAGAAGTTTCCACTGTCGCTTTAAAACGTTGAGTTGTTAGGATCTCCTTCTATTCTGCGTGGCAAGGAATCAAATTCTGGTTTTTCATTCTTCTGATTTCTTTCAGAGATGACACAAAGCTATTGAAATCCAGCTTTTTCCTACTTAAAATGCTTCATATTTGTTGTCTACTCAGAATACTAAAAGTTAGATTTGATTGAGGAAAGTCACAGTCAGAAGAAAACCTTAGGGCCGGGCGCAGCGGCTCACGCCTGTAATCCCAGCACCTTGGGAGGCTGAGCAGGCAAATCACAAGGTCAGGAGATCGAGACCATCCTGGCCAATATGGTGAAACTCCCTCTCTACTAAAATAAAAAAATTAGCTGGGCGTGGTGACATGCGCCTGTAGTCCTAGCTACTCAGGAGGTTGAGGCAGGAGAATCGCTTGAACCCCGGAGGTGGAGGTTGCAGTGGGCCGAGATCATGCCACTGCACTCCAGCCTGAGATACGGTGCGAGACACTGTCTCAAAAAAAAAAGGAAAAAAGAAGAAGAAGACCTGACAGCAATGCACTCAGCATTTCATCATAAGGGTCTTTAGCCGATTGTGGTGTCCTGCACCTGTACTCACAGCTATTCCAGAGGCTGGGGTGGGAGGATTGCTTGAGCTGGAGGCTGCAGGGAGCTATGATTATGCTACTGTACTCTAGCCTGGGTGACAGAGAGAGACCTTGCATCAAAAAAAATAAAAGAAAAATTCATAAGGTGTGAGTGAAACAACACCTCTGGGGAGGAACAGAAGTGTTGACTTATGAGAGTGAGACCAAAGATAAGCAGAAACAGGATTTAAGAGGTATAGGGGGAACAGTGGTTTAGAAAAACAAACAGGCTATTGCCAAACAGAAGCAGGTGCAGAAAAGGGGAGGTTCTAACAACTCTTTTAGAAATAGGAGAAAGACTGGGAGATGGAGAAGGTGAATTAGCCTGGCTCATGCTAAATTCAGTGTATCTGTGGGGCACGCTGTGAGGATGCTACACAGAGACCGCAGGCAATGGACTCTGTCTCCAGCCTGGGAGTTGTATTAGTAGTAGCAGACACGTTGCATGGAGGTGGATAAAGACTAAAAAGTGTCCTTTTAGATGTGAGAATGACAAACCTATTCACAATATTTGTAAAAACAAAAACAAATCAGTTTGCTCCTGTGCAGTTCTTGAACGCTGGTGTTTATCATGATTAGGACTGTGTTCTTTCAACTACGTAAAAAGATGAGAAGAAAACCCATTTCCTGACACCAAATTTCTAATGACTATTAACTCTTTCTCATCCTGATTTGCCCATTTATGAGCCTTTTCCAACATCCTGAAAATCACAGTGATCCGTTTTAAAATTGGCAGAAAATAGCAGGTTATATGGCAGACTTGGCCTTTTGGTTGGCTGATGGAATTTCTGGAATAAAAAACAGGAAACACTGTGTGCTAGGTTTCACTGAATAAGAGACAAGCGAAGCGTTGCACACAAACTAATGTGTGTGCATGTGTGTTGTCTGCCTGTCTCTGTGTGTGTGCCTGTAAATGCTAGGGAGATTATCTTGGCTCTTCGATGCTGTAAAAGTGATATTAGGACAGTTTGCAGAAACACTCCACCATCATGTCATGTTGCACCCAGAGAAACCTCGATGTCTACCGGATTCTTGGGAATTCATCACAACATGAAGGTCTGCTTTTTTGTTTGCCCCATGAAAAGGGGATAATTATAAACAATTAAATATCTGTAGCTCTCTTCCAACTATCTACCAACAACACGACTGAAACGCATTTTTGTGTAAAAACTGTAGGATGAGCTCATTTAACCCAGAATTCGTCTAAGGAATGAAACATTTAATTCTGAAGAAAGAACATCCTCATGTGATACACACTCAATTCAGAAAACTAAAAATATATAAAGTATCTGTTTAAACCTGCACTGTCCAACATGGTTATTATTAGCACACTGGCTGTTGAATGCTTGAAATTTCCCAGTCCAAGTTAAGATGTGTTGTAAGCGCAAAATATACACCAGATTTCAATGATGTAATATCATTTTTAAAAATATATCTCACTAATAATTTGATAACTGATAGCTTCTTAAAATAATGTTTTGCTATACAAAGTTATTTAAATGTATTATTGAAACGGGACAAAAAAAGATGGCAACAACAAACACTGGGGCCTGCCCGGAGGGGAGGGAGGAGGGTGGAAAGGCTTGGGTACTACGCTCACTACCTGGGTGGTGGGATCAATTGCACTCAAAACCTAATGCAATTTACCTGGCATCATGCAGTATACCCATGTAACAAACCTTCACAGGTACTCCTGAATCTAAAATAAAAGTTGAAATTATATAAAAAATACAGATATTGACTACTGCAAAAGGTTAACACTACAAAATGGCTGTCATTTGTGACTTGTATTATCTTTTCATGGGACAGCTTTGTCTACAGAGGATGTTAGCTGTTCAGGTGCTGTTCTGGGAGAATCCCAGAGCCAGAGAACATGGAGCACGGTCTGCCATTAAGTTTCATGCTGTGAGTGGACTTGACAGAATGCGTTTCGTGCATGATCTCCTCTGATCTCTACAACATCCCATTTTACAAAATCATTATTAACCTCACTTTGAAGCCATTGAATGGGCAACAAATCATGCTTGGAATTACCCTAGGCCTTCCATTTCAACAGAAGCAAAGAAATCATTATGTGTTAGACAGGAAAATATTCGTGTTATTGTTTGTCTAGTTGAATATTCCTTAACAAAATAAAACACAAGCTTCTGAGTTGAGAAAGCCTCCATGACCTAAAGGATAAGGTATCCAATTCCCAGTTTCTGTACTGTCCATGTCCCTACCCTGAGGTCACTTCTCATTTCTCACCAATTTTCCTTTTGCAACTTGATGCAGTTCTGATGTTGGAGTCCTGTAGATTATCATCTTCTCACAGGGTGTGCAGAAGTTAGGGAAAAACAATACTGAAACTGAAGCAGAAATTTGAAAGGAAAAAATCAAAATGACCAAAAAAAGACCTATTATACCCAACACAGAATTTCAGGAGGACAGTTGAAGTGAAAAAGGGAAAATAGGGCATATGCACCGGAGTGTTGATGACTTTGCTGCCCATTTGTTTCCATTTTCAGTATTCTAGGGGCCATCCTGAATATTTGATAGAATAATTCCTATAGAAATACATATATTTCTTTTTTCCTGGATACTAACACAGAAACAACTTAAGATTTGGAAATTCTAGACAAGGTGCTAGGCTGAAGAAATGTCTTCTCAGCAAGAAAATTAGAATGTTCTTGTAATTGGGCATGGCGCGGTGGCTCCCACCTGTAATCCAAGCACTTTGGGAGGCCTAGGCAGGTGGATTGCTTAAGCCCAGGATTTATTTCAAGACCAGCCTGCACAACATGGTGAAACCCAGACTCTACATAAAAATACCAAAAATAAAAGTAAAATAAAAATTTAAAAAGCGAGGCATGGTTGTGCTTGCCTGTAGTCCCAGAT
Organism: Cacajao melanocephalus; assembly: GCA_963573385.1. Taxonomy (NCBI): domain Eukaryota; kingdom Metazoa; phylum Chordata; class Mammalia; order Primates; family Pitheciidae; genus Cacajao; species Cacajao melanocephalus. The sequence goes on along the minus strand of CAUYLG010056276.1, from coordinate 5,192 downwards.
ACTCAGGAGGCTGACATGGAGGTCACTTGAACCCAGGGAGGTTGAGACTGCAGTGAGCTGTGATCCCAATACGGCACTCCAGCCTGGATGTCAGAGTGAGAGCCTGCTTAAAGAAAAAAAATAGTTATTCTTCCAGCAGTTTAATGGTGGAGTTGACTCAAGATACAAACCCCGATTTTTCTAATTTAAAAATGTTTCTTGCATATACCACACCCCTATATCTATGCTCATACAGTATAATAGTTCTTTCACTATATGTTTCTTTTTTCATATTTCTTGTGATTTAAAAATACTCCCCACCTAATACATATAAATAACATCAAATCAAAAATGACTTGTAAATGCCACAGTATATAGCACATTGGAATTTCTTAGGTTTTCAAACTAATAACTTCCTAGTTTAAGACTTTAAATAAGGCTGGGCGCGGTCCCTGCATTTTGGGAGGCCGAGGCGGGTGGATCACCTGAGGTCAGGAATTCAAAACCAACCTGACCAACATGGTGAAACTGCATCTCTACTAAAGATACAAAAATTAGCCGGGCGTAGCGATGGGCGCCTGTAATCCCAGCTACTCGGGAGGCTGAGGCAGGAAAATCGCTTGAAACTGGGAGGCAGCAGTTGCTGTGAGCTGAGATCGCGCCATTGCACTCCAGCCTGGGCGACAGAGAGTGACTTCAGAAATAAAACACAAACAAAAAAAAAGACTAAGTAATTTATGTAATACCAGTTAGTGCTTCATGGAAGACTTCAGTGGAATACACAAAAGTGACAGAGATGCAAATATACACATACATGTAGGTTACCTTTATCGGACTTCCAAAAACAGCAAAAAATTGGAGATATATACGCTTCTAGGATTCGCATGCAAGTGCTGTATGGAGGGAATAATAATTAGGCAGGGCTCACAAAACATTTGCCGAAACCCAGGACCTTTAGATCTTCAGTCTAACGTTCTCCCAACTAAGCGATTTCGGCTGCTACAAGCGCACCCTCTTAGTTATTTCTTCAAAATATAATTGTCATTTGTAGGGTGAGTGTATTTTCCAATGTCTAATTCTGTTTTGTTCAATATCAATACAAAAATTAGCCAGGGGTGGTGGGGGGCGTCTGTAATCCCAGCTCTTCAAGAGGCTGAAGCAGGAGAATCGCTTGAACCCGGGAGGTGGGGGTTGCAGTGAGCCGAGATCACGCCACTGCACTCCAGCCTGGACAATAGAGGAAGACTGTCTTAAAAAACATTTAAAAATTTAAAAATTAAATTAAATTAAATAACTAGAAAAGAAAGAAAAGTAGGATCTCTCATGTCCTCCAGAACATTTTATCTCTTCCTTAAGAGTTTTAAAAATTGTGGTCTGCCCACTGGCGCATAACAATCGGTTGTCTCTTTGTGTTTGGAGACAGGGTCCCGCTCTGTTGCCCAGGCTGGAGTGCAGTGGTGCGATCTCGGCTCACTGCAACTCTGCCTCCCCAGCTCAATCAATCCTCCCACCTCAACCTAGAAATTCTTATATTAAGTCAAAAGTGCCAATACATTGGACTTCTCTGCTTAGACATTAAAGAAACAAATTCACAGGTCTACAGAATTTCAGAAACAACTCTCTGCGGAATGGGGAAATTGCTGAGGCCTAGGAGTCTTGCAAACGGAATTTTAATAAAACTCTTCCTGTGTCTTAACAGTTTTCAAGCTCAGTCTCCTATTCCGAGAGAGTTGAGCTTTCTGGTTTTAGCCAAAATATGGTGGGAGGGTGAATTAGGATGTTTTTCTATGATTTCCTTAAAAAAAGTTCTAGATTCTCTTACAGACTTTTTCCTTCCCTTGTACGGTCCGAGCCTTCCCAGACAGGAAGCAGCAGCCTCTACTCTAGGTTCATCCCGCTGCGAGTGTCCCCCAGCTGGGCGTAGCCTCAGCCTCTGCTACAGAAATGCTTAAAGCTGAGCCTACAGAGAAGAAAGAGAAAAAAGAAAGTGATGTGGAAATTAAAATAGCAGCTACATACAAATCTCAACACGGTGTTTAAAATGTGCGTAAATGGGTCTAGGAGCGCGCTGCAATCCTGCGAAAAGTTCATTCAGAAGTCAGCGGGGCCGGGCGCAGCGGCTCACGCCTGTAATCCCAGCACTCCGGGAGGCCAAGGAGGACGGATCACACCGTGAAACCCCGTCTCTACTGAAAATACAAAAATTAGCCGGGCGTGGTGGGGCGCACCTGTAATGCCAGCTACTCAGGAAGCTGAGGCAGGAGAATCGCTTGAACCCAGGAGGCGGAAATTGCCGTGAATCGAGACCGCGACACTGCACTCCAGCCTGGGCCACAGAGCGAGACGACGTCTCAAAAAAAAAAAAAAGAGTAAATGCGAGGAGCGGAGGAGGTGGGAGGCAGGTGCGGGGAAGTGGAGGAAGAAAAGCACAAAGGGAGATGGGTGGAGTGCAGGAAAAACCACCTCAAGATGATTTGGACTCGGCTGGACAGAAGGGAAGAGAGGTTCCTTTTTGTACCTAGGGAGGTAGCTCGGCCAGGAAGGGGCCTGGTTCGCTTCGCGCAGGCTGTCAGGTCTTCGAGGCCGCCTCCCCGCTCTTTCCGTGGCTCCACAGACCCGCTAGGCTCTTTGGGGACGCACGTGATGTTGCGTTTTTGTTTGTGGCTCAGGAACCGCTGATACTGGAGCTTTTGAGGGAGCCGCAGGGATTTCCCGATTTCCCGCGAGCCTGTGTAGAGAGTTAGCCTCGGGATCTGCCGGCAGGTTGGAGACTGAGCGTGACCGTGGAAACGTCTAATTGTATTGGCTTTTGCTTGAAATGCAAAAGATGACAATGAAAGTTCCCGTTTGTTTGCTCTGTAGGGCTAAGGGCCCCATAGGATCGTGGGGTGTCCTTATGCTGTGCTGAGGCTCAGGATCCAAGAAACAAAGAGACAGGACACAGAAGTACAAGGAAAACGTAGCTGGGCTCAGAGGGGGCCACCCCACCTATAAGCAGAGTCAGGCGAGGCCTCGAATATCCAGAAGCGGCTGTATTTATTGTGTATAGATTAGGGGGCAGGGCAGTGAGTGAAGTCATCTTTAAGGATAGCGATAGGGTCGTGAGCAATAAAACAAGGGGTCCACCGCCATTAGGTCACCTAGGCTAGGAGGTGGACAGTGTGCAGCAAGGGGTCCGCCCCCATTAGATCACCGAGGCAAGGAAGTGGGCCATGTGCAGTAAGGTGTACACCCCCATTAGGTCACCGAGGTATAGAGGTGGGCCGTGAGCAGTGAAGAGGTTGCAGTGTGCAGTATCTCTATCTATGGGCATGCTATTTCTAAGAAGATCTATAGGACGATGCTTAAGTCACACAGCAGTGACAGAGCTGTCAGGGCCTACCGCCACCTGCTGGCAGCTTCCAATGAGTTCTATAAGAGGATGCTTTTCAGCAGCACAGTCACAAGAGCTGATAAAGTTCACAGTCACCAAGGTGCGATTATCCGGAGGGGTTTTGATCCCTCGGATGCTAGATGGATTGCTGGTCTGAGGGCAGCCTTCCACATGAACTGGACGCAAGGTCCTACAACTCCTTTATCAGGAGGAGCGGCTCTGGCCCCAAGCCTGCTGTACAGCAGGTATCTTTACAATACTGAACGCAGCCGCTTGGGCCATGGATTCTTGCCCCGGTATAACTGTTTTTGCCTTAAATCATGCTCTGCACTGTGTCTGCTCCAGACATTCCTCCGACTATAAGCTGCTTATTCCTTAACTCATGCTCTGTACCGTGTCTGCTCTAGGCATTCCTCCGATTATGAACTAAGAAACAGTTATACATATATAGAGAGAAATAACTGAGTGGTAAGATATTCTTTAGGCACTCGTTCTATGAACTAATATATGATTGTATGTAGAGGATTATATAAAGGGAAATAACTGAGTAGTAACACTATAAACTGAGATATTCTCCAAGCCCTAATTCTACAAACTAATATATGATTATATAAAGGAGTATATAAAAGGAAATAACTGAGTAGTAACACTATAAACGGAGGTATTATTCAGACACTAATTGTGCCAGGGTTCTGCTTAGCTCTCCTTCCTTGATGCCTGTATGGGGGTACCCACATTGCTCCGCGTATTTCTCCTAGAATGAAGCCAACTGTAAGCCAGCGTCACCCTGAAGAAACTCCTCCTGGCGTTTGCAATGAGCTCCTTTACTCCTCACGTCCAGCCCTCGGCTCAAAAGGCCTCTGCAGGGCCGGAGGGCAGCTGCGGAAAGGCTGGGTCGCGGCACAGTCGGGGTTAACTACGCGTGCAGCCAGGGGCTCCTTGGCCCTATTACTGCGGGAAATAGTGTATACAGTGGTCCATTTCTAACACAAAGTGCCTCTAATCGGCTTAGGTCAGCAAACTGCAGAAGAAACAGGATCTCCTCGGCCCCTGCGTGGATAGCCAATGCCTGCTCGTCGGCCTCCCCTTTCCTCCCCCTTCCCCCGACCCTTAGCTGCCCTCACCCTAACCAAAAAAGTTCAGTCTAAGATAAAACTTTACCAGCCTGCAAACTAGCTCACGTTGTCTGTTCTTAGCCTGCCCAGCTCCTTAGGTCGTATAAGTCAAATACTTAAAGAGCCCCTGAGCTCATCAGGATTGCGATGCATTGCGGGCTGCAACAAAATGCAGCAAGCCACCCCTAAAAAAGAAAGCCTAAAGCCCTTGCCTAACAATCAATAGGTGACATCTGGGAAGATTGTGACCCCACCGCACTCAGCCTCGGAGGAATCCGGGGAGGCACCTGCGCATCATGGGGATAAACTGCTTGTTGAAACCGTGCTGGGTGTGTCTTCCCATCAGACACCTGATCTTCATTTTGCAAGACCGTCATTAAAATTCTCCCATTTGGCAGGGCGCGGTGCCTCACGCCTGTAATCCCAGCACTTTCGGAGGCCGAGGCGGGTGGATTACGAGATCAGGAGATCAAGACCATCCTGGCTAACACGGTAAAACCTCATCTCTAGTAAAAATACAAAAAATTAGCTGGGCGTGGTGGCTTGCGCCTGTAGTCCCCGCTACTTGGGAGGCTGAGGCAGAATTACTTGAACCCGGGAGGCAGAGGTTGCAGTGAGCCGATATTGTGCCACTGCACTGCAGCCTGGGGACAGAGCGAGACCTCATCTCTTAAAAAAGAGAGAGACAGAGAGAGAGAAACTCCAAAACCAACAACAAAAAGCCC
>CAUYLG010056272.1:0-125319 GCA_963573385.1 Cacajao melanocephalus | reverse complement strand
TTTGATTACTGTAGCCTTGTAGTATAGTTTGAAGTCAGGTAGCATGATGCCTCCAGCTTCATTCTTTTTGCTTAGGATTGTCTTGGATATGCAGGCTCTCTTTTGGTTCACAGAACTGGAAAAAATCACTTCAAACTTCATATGGAACCAAAAGACAGTCTGGCTATTTTCAGTGGTTCATCCAGAGCATTATTAGCTCTTTATAGATGGTAATGAATCTTGTTAATTGTAATCAAAACCATCTTTATAGATGGTAATGAATCTTGTTAATTGTATTTCTAATTTCATGCAAATATTTTTTCACTTCTAATGTAATTTTAATTCTCTCTTATAGTTTTCACTTCTTTTCAGAAATTCTCTATATTGCCATATCTTCTCTTGAACATGTTAATAATTCTGAAAGTCCACATCTAGTAACTGAGCTATCCAAATCACCTGAAGACCTTTTCCTTTATCTGATATTGTCTCAGGCTGCCTTTCAAGATACTTATTCACTGTTTTTTGAGTGACTGTCAGGCATTAAAAGTTAATAACCATAAGGGATCTAAATTATGCTATATTTCATTTAAAAAGATTTTATTTTCTAAGTAGTTAAAACAGAATCAGATCAGATCTCAACAATATAAGTAAGATAAAGTTTATTTGGAATTAGTTTTCAGTCTCTGTAAATTTTTCTATTTCTGAATTGCTTTTATTCTTAGAGAGTCATCCTTAAGTTATTTCAACTGAAAACCTGAGATTTCACAAGAGCCTCTCCATTTTGGTAGATCTGTATTCCATTTTCATTTCTCCTGTAGATGAATTTGCTTGCCTTTCCAGCCTCTTAGCAGCTTTGTTTTGCTCAGCATCTCTGCCTCTTATGCTGAGCTGCCTAAGAATTAATGATGCTTTGAGGATAATAGGAGATCAGAATGTTGAGTTTCCTTCACTGCATTGCTCTTCACTCCTGGATTGTGAACTCATGAGTCACAACTTATCGGTATGTATGAGCTCTGTTTTGTGTTTTGTCTTGTCTTGTCTTTCTTTCTTTTCTTTCTTTCCTTTTCTTTCTTTCTTTCTTTCTTCTTTCTTTCTTTCTTTCTTTCTTTCTTTCTTTCTTTCTTTCTTTCTTTCTTTTTCTTCTTTCTTCTTTCTCTTTCTTTCTGCTTTGCAATATACCTGAAACTCTTCAAAAATTTTCTACTGTCTAGTATCTAAGCCCCTCACATTTATGCTGCCTTTACATTTTTCTGATGCCTTCAATCTGGAAATTTTATATTTTATTTAGTTTTTATAGTTATTTTTCCTGAGAACAATGGTCTGTTAATGGTCTGCTCTTCTTCCTGAGAACAATGTACAGGATAATGTATCCTTACTGCAAGCATACAAATTCCCTTTTAAGACAATACCAGTCTGATTCTCTTCCCCATGGTCCACATGTATCCAACTAGAAGTCCATGCCTGATATGAGGAAGGCTCTGAGCCTCACTCAGAAGGCAACCCAGGCAACACTAACAATTCTCTCCTGAGAAACTTTCCCTAAGGCAGCTTCAAACTTAGCCTCTCATCTAGACTGTTGATGTGTGCTTGGTTACTGTTAGCAGAACACATATTTAGCTGGCATCTTTGCAAATCTCTTTATAGCAATGAGGGATACCTAATACCCCTTGTTTGGTCTCAGTTTAATGAGTTTCTCTAGAAACTTTGAGATAACAAAAAAAGTTATAATTTTCACTTGTTACATATTTGTTGACTGTTCTAAATTCTCTGTGAACTATCTAGTCATAGCCCTTAATTATTTTCTTCTGCTATCTTTTTTCCCCTATTTTAAAAAATGGCATTAGGTGCTTTTTAGTTAATGCTAAATATTTTGCAAATATGTTTTTAAGTTTGTCACATATTTAATTTTGTTGATAATACATTTTCCTATAAGTGGATAGCCACTTTCACAATGCTACATACTAAATGGTTTACCCATTCACAGCTATATCCAATCTCTCTTTTATCTTAAACTGTATTCAGTTTATTTCTTGAGATTTTAAGGAAATATATAGTAGCATCTAAACTAGCGATATTCTTATCTTTAATATTTATACCTCTTATTTTTATACTTTTTTATTTCATATAGTAGATTAAATGTAGATAGGAAATGTTGACCATACAGTGCTTACCACATATAATAGGACTTTTTTCTCTTCTTAATAATGATATTGTGCTTTTCTTTTTTAATTGTAAGGTTTCTAATAAGCCAATATTCTGCATCTATTAAGATAACAATGGGACCAGGCATGGTGGCTCACACCTATAATTCCAGCACTTTTGGAGGCAGAGGTGGGCAGACTGCTTGAGCCCAGGAGTCTGAGACCAGCCTGGCCATCATGGCGAAATCCATCTCTACAAACAAACAAAAACCACAGAGCAAAAAGCAAAAAACAAAAAACTATCAGGGCATCATGGTGCCCATCTGTAGTCCCAGTCACCCAGGAGGCTAAGAAAAAAAAAAAAAAGAAATATATATATACATATAGAAAACAAGGGATTTTTCCTTTTAATCTCTTAATGTAATGAATTACTTTTTTATATGCTAAACTAGTCTTGAAACTCTTTTTCATTGATAGTGATTTCTAATATTTTAAAACTTTTATATTTGTATTTAGAACAAAGCAGTTTGAATATTTTTTGTGCTATTCTTGTCTTCTTTATGAATTGTGATAAAGTAAGGTTTAGAGATTGTGCTTGAATGCTTTTCATCTTTTCACTCCTTATTCTCTGAAGTGGTTAATATAACAAATATAACAAAATAATATGTCTTTACATATCACTGATAAAATGCATTCAGCCTAATTCTTGTTATTAGGGATTAATGTTTAATTTATATCTTCATTTTCCTCCAGGTATGCTGTGTTTATTCATATTGTTTTTATAATTTTGGTTAATTTTGCTTTTCTATGAAGTCACCTATGTGATCTAGATTTGAAAATGTGTGGGCATCTGCAGCAATTCCAGACGATTTAAGCAGACAATTAAAAGTACTACTAAGACTCTACAGGATATATTCAGGTAAGACTTTAGTAAAGACAAGGGATATGAAAACTTTTCATACACATTAACTTTTCTTTCCATCCCGTTTCCCATGCTACTAATTTTGGTCACATGAAATTTGATTTCCCAGTGACTACTTTTTCATATTATCCATTAATAATTATTTAAATATAAATATATTGAAAGATTCCATTGTAACCAGTATTTCTTATATTCCATGCTTGTTATTACCTTGAATCTGTAATTCATATGCTTATAAATAGTTTCAAGTAATTTCTTAATCCAGGGTGTGAGTTTGTTAAACTTTCTAAATCCTTGCATATTCTAAAGTGTTCTTATTTTTCCCTCTCATTTGTATGTTGATGCAGATATAGTATTTTTACTCTAGGATCACATTTTTGGTTAGCATTTTGAAGACGTTGCTCTGTTGCATTCTAGCATCCAGTGTTGATAATAAAAAAAAATTGTTTTTTATCTGATTTTTAAAATTTGTTTTCTGAAATTGTTTTGTGTTTTCCTTGTATCTTTCTTAATTTGAAATTTCACCATAGTATTTCTTTTTCTCTAGGGGTTAAAAATGCTTTGTGGAGCTTGGTCCTTCCACTTCATAGTGATGGTTGCAGAACACTTGTCTATCTATCTATCAAGTTTGATTTGTGATTCCTGGTAAATCTAGCCATACTATTTTCAGGAATGTGTTTCTGTCAATTGTCAGTGGCAGTCCACCAGCTTACAAAAGTCTGCGTGTAGACTTCCCATCTTCCTGTGGTGGATTGTTACCACGGATGTGACCCTGCCTATTTATCCTCACTGTCCCTGTCTAACCTATATGAACAGGGTACTGCCACCTGCTGCTAGCACATGCAGAAAGGGACAAATGCCTCCTGGCTTAGCCACTTCAAATATCATTCCTATATTAATCGCCATGATAGATAGCTCAGTAAATCTTTTTTTCTTGGATCCATTTTATACACTCTGAGATTGGAAGTCCTGGAGTCTCTCCCACACCTATAAAAGACTTGTAGACATTTAAATCATGGTTTTCTGAAATGTTTGTTTCTCCATGGGTTGCATCTTTCAACAATTCTTCAAAGGATTCCTGTTCTGTTGATGGCTCTCTCTGTTTTGCCCTCCTTTTATTGATTTTTTTCTTTCTTTATAATCCAGTACATTATTTCATGCTATTTGTAAGCAGAGGAATGGCTTTGAAATCAGTATTTAAAAGGTGAAGGTTATGTTAAGTACCAGAAAATGGCAGGGAGGAGCAGCAGAGAAGTGAGGTATGCAAACAATGCAAATATATTTCTTCTGTGTCAAGATTTTGAGAGAAGGCCAAGCCTATGCACTATTAATTTTGCCTTTCCATTATCTTACCTTATTTTTAGCTGTTTTAGCAAAGATCCTTATTTGATCTCATCCACACTGCAACATTTAATATCAGCATAGTCTGTGGAGTCAGATATCTTGATTATAAGATTACTGGTGAAAAACAATGATTTTCAAGGTGCTTTTATTTACTCTGAGACATGATTACATCTTTTAAAAATTACCAAAATTTACAATCTTGTAAATCTACTAAGGCATTCTCCGTATCAACAAGTTGTAAGCAATACAGAAATAATCTGTCCAGGAGTGCTTTCTACCCAAGGAACTAGACATTTCTTTTGTATTTAAAGCCCAGTAATATTTTTTCATGCATAGCTTGCTTTAAAAAATCACTAGATTTATATAAAATATAACCTAGTTTTTCATAAACCTCCTAGGTTTATAATTTTGTTTGCTTGCTGCACGATTACCAGTTTTTAAAAGTTAAACATTCGCTCTAATACAATTTTAGCCTCTTTCTCTTTTGCTGTGAAACATAATGATTGTGACCTGCAGTATTTAGATAAGAATTAAGCTAGACGCAAGGAAGAATTTGTTTTAGTAGTTCCTGATCTCTGAAAGTGATGGACTCTCATCTGAATGTATTTAAATCTTGCACAGTTGTCGTCTGATTGTTTTTAAGGAGATTGATGGTTCAGATACATTCTCTCTTTTTTTTAGTAATTTTGGTAAATTTTACTCTTTTATGAAATTAACTATTTGATCTAGATTTGAAAATATGTGGACACCTGCAGCAATTCCATAGGATCAGACAATTAAAAGCACCCCAAGACTCCACAGATATACTCAGATAAGACTTTAATAAAGACAAAATATTAAAAATGTCCTTATACATTAACTTTTCTTTCTATCCCATTTCCCATACTATGGATTTTAGCCACTTAGAATTTTGTTTTCCAGTGATTTTTTAAAAATATTATTCATCAATAATTATGTAAACATAAATATATTCAAAGATTCATTTTTAACCAATATTTTTTGTATTCTATCTACCTGGATCCATAATGTATATGCTTATAACTCAAGCAATTTCTTCAACCAATGTATGAATTTGTTAAAGTCACAACTAAAGAAACCTGGCTTATCCTGTCTTATACTGAAAGTATAGAGGTAGAGGGGATAGTTCCAGATTCTCTTGAATATGCCTTACTCCATGCTATGACCTCATCTTAAGACTCAGGTATAAATTGTCTTAACACTTCAAGACATCTCAACCAACCACACCAATGCCCTAAAGAAGAGGCCGGGTTTTCCTGTCTCATTTTCCTAGATAACCTACTGAAGACTAGCCTGAATGCCTAGTTAGCTGGCTTTGGGTCACATGCTTATTTCTAGACCCTCAGTAGCAAAGAGAGTGGGATTTTTATGATTAGCTTAGGGTCCCTTAGATAGGATCCATTCCCCCTGACCTATCATCGTTACAGAGGATGGTGGCTCTGTGAATTTAATTAGGTAAGAGGAAGGAGATAGGATGAATATTGAGTCAGCAACCTGAAAGTGTCTAGTCTATCTTAGTGAAAGAAAACAAACTGAATTTGAAAGTTTTCATGGTAAAAAATATTTAAAAAATTTTTAATTTAAAAAGTTTAAGTGGTGATATTAGAAAACATAATTTGTTAAATCTAACAATATCTATAGGCAATTAATAAAGAAGAGCATTATATACATTCTAAAAGCCAATGTTACATTTTAAAGAGCATGGCTTATAAAATTAAAAGATATTCATAAAATATTGTTGAATAAGGTAGAGTACTATCATATAACTTATGTCATCTAGATATGTTACAATAAAACACAAACCAACGAGCCTCTGACTAAGCAGTGCCTCGGTGGCAGGGCTGCCTGGAGCCATAGGGGTGGGGCCTACATCTTGTAGAGCTATGGTAGTGGGACTGCTGCCACAAAGGGTCCAGAAAGTGGCGCCACTGCCTCAGTGGACCTGGAAGGTAGTGCAACAAGCCAAAGGGAATTATTACTGTGGCTTAAGACCTAATCGAATTTGCCTTGCTATGTTTTGAAATTGCTTGAAACCCATCATCCCTTCTTTCTTTTCTATTTCTATTTGGAATGGGAATGTCTATCTATTTTTACTCCACTATTGTATTTTAGGAACATACATCTTGTCTGGTTTAACAGGTTCAAAGCTGGAGAGAAATTTTGTCTCAGAATGAATCACACCTCGAGTTTCACTAGTATCTTATTTCTTAGATGATAGGTGGATGAGACTTTGGACATTAGAGTTGATGCTGGAATAAAGTGAGAATTTAGGATTTCTTGGAATGGAATAAATGTATTTTGCATGTTAGAAAAATATGAATTTTGGGGCACCAGTGACAGAACATCATAGATTGAATGTTTGTGTCCTCCCAAACTCATGAGTGGAAACTCTAATCCAATGTGATGGTATTTGGAGAAGGGGCCATTGGGGAGTAATTAGGGCTAGATGAAGTCAAAAAGGTGGAACCTTCATGATGAGGCTAGTGCACTTATAAGAAGAGACATTAAAAAGCTTGATTTGTCTCCCTGTGTGCACACATAGATGTGATATGACCACACAGTAAGATGGCAGCTATCTACAAGCCAAAAGAAGATACCTTAGAATGAAAACGTCCTTGCCAGCATTGATCTTGGACTTTTGGGTCTCCAGAACTATGGGAAATAAATTTCTGTGGTTTAACCCACTCAGTCTATAGTATTTTGTTATGGCAGCTTGAGCAAAGTAAGGCAATCTATAAGATTATTGGGCACACATAACTTTGCCTAGAAGCTAAAAACAATGGATGATGGGGGAAAATAAGGATGCCCCAAACTTATATGGGCAAAAAGCAGGTTAGAATAATTACTTAGCTACAAACAAAGATGCTTTCATGGAAAATAAAGGATAATTCAAAAGGCACAACCAAGAGCCCAGAAGCAAGAGTGAAGACCATGGAGAACACCTCCCAGCCAGTAAACAACTAATTAAGAAATTGACAACATATACCCAACATGTCTAAATTGCTATGAAATAATGACTTTTGTGTAACTCTGGTTTTTTTCCTTTTTGAAAGTGACTGGCCATAGCATTTAACCTATCTTCTTTCACCATTGCATATTGGAGGCACTGGAATAGGAGATGCCATTTTAGTTCATACGTCTTCCAGTTGAGAGGAATGTTACTCAAAGTGTTATGCCTGAGTAGCCTCATCTATAGAGCTTCTATAATACCTAAAAATGTTTTAGGTGACATATCTTGGGCTTTTAAGTGACACTATAAAAGATGAGACTCAGGGAGTTTGTAGGGGAAAGGGAATAAGTACATCTGATACTTGAGAAGAATGTAAATTTTTGGGACCAGAGGAGAGTTTGCTCAAATGATGGTTCCCAAAAATGGCATAAATTATCTCCCATCAGACATGCTGTTTTTACTTTGTGATCTTGTCACTCTTCCATCAAGAGGTAGATTCTGTAATCCCTTTCTCTGAACCTGGAAGGACAGTGTGACTACTGATATGGTTTGGCTCTGTGTTCCCACCCAAATCTCATCTTGAATTGTACTCCCATAATTCCCACTTGTTATGGGAGGGACCCAGTAGTAGATAATTCAATCACTGGGGTGGTTCCCCCATACTGTTCCCCATGGTAGTGAGGAAGTCTCACGAGATCTGATGGTTTTATAAGGGGTTTTCACTTTTGCTCCACTCTCATTCTCTCTTGCCATGGCCACTGAAGAAGTACCTTTCACCTTCTCCCATGATTGTGAGGCCTCCCCAGCCTCGTGGAACTTTAAGTCCATTAAACCCATTTTTCTTCCCAGTCTCAGGTATGTCTCTATCAGCAGTGTGAAAACGGACTAATACAACTACCTTGAATAAAAAGTACAACACTGTGTGACTTCTAAGGCTAGGTCATCAGCTTTTTGCTGATTCAGTTTCTTTTGGTGTGATATTTTGATAAAATTATTCTGTGAAGAAAGAATGATAAGTATAATATGAAATTTTGTACTGAAGAAAACAAAATGCCAAAGTGGTGCTAAAGTCCATTCAGCAGTGTTTACTTATGTTAAAAATGGAGAACACTAGCTAAGCTAGGGTGCATAGTCATGAGATCAGTAACATTATCCAAGAGGAGACAGATGGAAAGGCAGTTCCCATGCTCTAGTGGCCCAGTGGATGCACGGATGCAGGTGATAATATCAGAGCAGCTGAAGTCACAGTAGATATTCTGGAAAAATAACAGTGACTCTTTACCCAAGTCAAACACCATTCCACATAGGTTTCCTAGGTAAGCAACAAGGATCACATCCAGGCCAGGGCCATTTTATACATCTCTAAGTTATGTAAATGCTTATTAGAATAAGCAGTTGCATCAAAGTATACCCAGATGTGAACACAGTTTTCATTAACTGCCCTAGGACAAAATAATGTGGTATTGGGCATTGCTGACCTCAGTATTGTGGAATAAAAATTGGGGTCAATTTTTTAGGTATTTTGACAATCAGTCTAATTATAACCAGGGGATGGGAGCAGGGCTGTGGGGATGTCCCAAAGACATTCCCAGTTCCCTGATGTGCCCAGGTCCTTGGCCTCTCTTACCCCAAGAATGGGGGAAGGGGCCCTGGAGGTGTGTTTAGCTTACCATTGGAATAAACATTGTGGACCCAAAGAGTTTTGCAGAAAGTGATTTACTAGCCAAAGAATTTGCAGAGAGTGATTTATTAGGCAGAGAGAGAAACAGAGAGAGGAGAGACAGCTCCCATGCGGCCATGGGTGGGGATTCAGGGGAGTCAGCACAGGTAAGGAGCAGTGGAGTTTTAACCCTGAAGTTATTCCCACCTCATTCACGTTCTTGTCCAATGAGAGGAGTTCTTTCAAACTTCCTCTGGAGTGACTGATCTTTGACTTTGATACTGGATTGGCTGCTTGGCCCACAATCAGAGCCTCCTCTTCCCAGAGCTTTTGGCGGGCTTTCTGAACAAAGGAACTCACCCGGAATTTCTACCTAGCGCATACTGGAAAGTTAGACAAAGAACTTTACATCTGAAACTCCTCTGGTCCCTGGATGGAGGTGAAACCATGCCCTCACGGACAAGAGAAGTTTCCTTCTTTCCTTAACACAGTCCCTCATAATGAGCCCTTAAATCGTTTATAGAGCTTATCCTACATACTAAGAACAGGAAATTTGGGACTAAAAAGTGCAAATTACTTTATGCTTTGTAAAATTACATTACTTATATAAAAAGGAAAATGATTAATTTTTGTCTTTGGCTTCAATTTTTAAAACATTCATTAAGTGCCTATTATATGCAAAGCTCTGTGTTTGGAACTCTAGGAAATACCAAAATATACTTTCACACTATCTCATGAAGTAGATAGATTTACATATGAACTGTTTTGTATACCAGACTGTGTTGAGTACTTAACAATAGGAATAAAAGGAGTATTCTGTAATTGAATTGACTCTTCCAAGAGTGAAAGCAATTAATAATTTTGGAAAACATAATCTGCTATATTCTTGAAATCTCTATACTTTTAAACACATTCTTTTTCATTTCTGCATTGTTAGAGAAAAAGCATGTGTGGGTGTCCATACATTTTCCAGATATCTGATACTTACCTTCTGAAGCACCAATTCCATTCTTCAAGTATGATTTTTAAAGCTTATTTGCAAAGTAAGAGAATTGTCTAAAAAATACACAAAATTGTTAAAAGTGCACGACTGGGTCTTTCAGCTTTAGCTCTGACAGGGAAGAGCTTGGAAGTTGTCACTCCATCTTACAACAAGTAAGAGGTGAACAAACTAAAAATAAGGACTTTTCTTAGACCCTCTGAGAACTCAGGTCACAGGGCAATCTGGTCCTCTTAAATGTGGAGAACTAGGCAGATTCAGAGAAAGAAACATCTAAGATCTGCTTAAGTAGATTAGAAGCTCCTGGGCCAATTAACTGGTTGGAGTACTTAAGGAGGCTTAGCGTGGATTAGTATGAGAATGAGACTCTCTTAGAAGCTGAAGTCTTAGGATGGTCTGCAAACTTTACAGGCTTTCTCTCCACAAGTCCTACCAATTTCTTTATGTGAGGATCTGAGAAAGAGCACTGCATGACTCTAGCAGGGAAAAGAGAAGAGTAGCTAGAACGTCCTTTATAACAAAGGCTTACTCTCCAGATTAAAGGTCTTTGAGAAAACTCAGTCCTTACATCTTATCATAAATCAGGAAAAAATTTCTCCCTGTTCCAGGGAGAGATTTATGATTTTCCTACCTCACTTAAGGGAGAAAAATAGTAAGACACAGTGTATCATGGAAATAGATTGAATTTTTTCAGCCAAAAAAGGGAATGTAGGGGTGGCAGTACAATATTATACACCACTAGAGAAACATTTGTGCTCATCCCATTGCTGAGACATAGGCCCACTGAAAGACTGCAATTTAGCTGGAAGAATATAGAAAATTTCACGCCATCACATGAACAAGGCTCCAGTATCATAACTGAATTACAGTTGAAAGATCTGCAAGCTACAGACTGTGAAGAGCTGTTCTTAGGGAAGACCAATGACAATATGAGAGACAAATATGACAGCATTACAGGAATTTGAAGCTTCTGGTACCTATATCCACAACAGTAACATCAAAAAATTAAACAAATTCTAAGTTCTAGCAATGCTAACACAAAGCCTTGTACTAAAGACCTGTTTATCTCAGTTTCTGTTATCTACCTAATAGAATCTGTTCAGCTTTGAACAAAAAATTACAATCCATGTTAAAAGCCAAGGAAAAGCTCACTCTGAAGACACAAAATCATCATCAGAAAATGACATAGATATTATGCAGATGGAATTATCAGTCAGGAAATTTAAAGTAACTATAATTAATACTTTGAGGAAAAAGTAGACCATGTGCAAGAATATATAGTTGATGTTCTGGAAAAAGTAGATGACATGAAATAACTAAAAGCAGTGTAAGCAGTGAGAAGAAATCTTAAGAATACATCAAAACAAATGTCTAGAAATTAAAAGAAAACTGTAAAAACACTGATGAGTGATTTGAATTAATTCATCAATAGATTTAACATAGCAAAGAAAAATAAATTCAGTGAAACTTGAGGATAAGCAATAGAAGCTTCCCAAACCAAAATTCAAGGATATAAAAAGAATTAAAAAAAATATAAGAACTTTGGGATAATAGCAAAATGTGAAAAGTATTTGTAACTAGAATATCAGAAGGAGAAGAAAGAGAGAATGGGGTCACAGAAACATCTGAAGTAATAATGTTTGCAAAGCAAACAAACAAACAATCTAAGCCTGTCATAATCAAGCTGCAGAAGACCAAGACAAAGATAAAAGCTTGAAAGATGCCAGAGGAGAAACTCTTAGCAATAGAAGAACAAGAACAAGAATTATTTTGAGCTTGACATCGGAAACCATATAAGTAAGACCAGTGTTATCTTTAAATCATAAAGTTTTGTGCTTTTTAATTCTGAGAAAAACTGCGTCTTTTTTTTTTTTCAAATAGTTTCTCCTTTTAGAATATTTTTCTTTTTCTTTTTTGAACTTTTAGTGTGTGGTTATTGATATATATTTCTGGTATCTAGAATAACACTTTCAATGGTAGAATTCTATATCCAACACAATAATGCTGCCAATGTAAAGGAGGCAAACAAAAGAAAAAGAAAAGTCTGAGGAAATTTATTGCCAGCCAACTAGCCCTGCAAAAACTGTTAAAAAAAATTCTTCAGATATAAGACAAATAACATAGACTAGAAACTTGGATCTATATAAAGAAAGGAAGAGCATCAGAAAATAAATAAAGTAAAATCTTTTCTTTTCTTGTTCTTAAATTGATTTAAGATAACCTCCTGCTTAAAGAAATAATAGTTGCAGTGTTTTGTGTAAGCATAACATGTGCATTAATGAAACGAATGACAGGTATATCACAAAAGACAGAAAAGAGGAACTGGGAATGCTTCATTACAAGACAGCTGCTCTGCATTTCATGTTATTTCAAGGTGGAATTAGGTTTATTAAAAATGTATATTGTAAACTCTAGGATAAACACTAAAAATTTAATATAAAGGTCTAACTGATATGCTAAGAAAGGAGATAAAATAATAATAAATGATCTATTAAAATTAGAGAAGGTAGAAAATGAAGTCTGAGGAAAGAAATGAAAAACAAATGCAATGAATAGAAACCACTTTCAGACATCGTAGATATTAATTAAATTATATCAGTAATCACTTTAAATATGAATGGTCTACATACACGAATTAATAAAAATATGAGCCAACTGTATTATTCTCCCCAGGTTACTATAACAAAATACCCTAGATTGTGTGGCTTAAATAATAAACATTTATTTCTCACAGGTCAAGGAGCTGGCACATTGGATTGCTGGTGAAAGCTCTCTTCTAGGTTTGCAAATAGCCACTCCTCACTGTGTCCACACATGGTGAAGGGAGGGAGAAGAGAGGGGGGTGGAGAGACAGAGAGAGAGAGAGAGAGACTGAGATCCAGAGCACAAGGCTCTAATTTCTTCCTTTGAACCTAATTATCTCCTAAATGTTTATGCACTTAGGACGTAATATTAGAGTACAGGTTAGTGAAATTAATAGAATTGAAAACAGAAACATTCAAATTCCTTATTTCAGTTACAGACCTCAGTGCCCCTCTATCAATAATTGATAGATCAAGCAGGAAGAAAATCTGCATATAGATGACTTGAATCGCACTATGAATCAACTTGATCTGATTGACATTTTATAGAATATGTCATCTAACAAAAATCAAATAAATATTTTTTTCTCAAGCTCACAAACTTAATATTCACCCAAATGGGCCATATTCTAGTCTATAAAACACACCTTAACATATTTAAGCTTAGAAATCATACAGAGTGTTTATTATGCTAAGTGAAAGAAGCAGAAACAAAAAGGCACTTATTACTCATCTTTTATAGAATTTAATTTTACAGAATTTTACTGATTAGAATTGCATCATATTAAACATTGTAAACTTATTTCTAGATATTTTGTAAGATTAAAAAAGAAGGCAGTTTTTGGTATACTTATAAAACTTATAATTTAGCTATATTATTTTGCAAAGGACCATTTTATTAAACTCAAATTAATATAATTTTTTTAGTTGAGTCACTTGAGTTTTTAATGCAAAGAAATATGCCACCTGAAAATAGTATTTTGGCTCCTACTTTTAAAAAATGTTAGTTGTGTTCTCTTCATTCTGTTGGATACTAAATATGCAGACTTGATATCTTTTATCCTCTCCTTTGCCTCATAGCTTATGATTTATTAATTTTATATCTTTGCATTTTATTTCTTTTCTGCTTCTTGATTTGTGTTTACTTCATGGAAACTTCTAATTTCTATTAGACACTTTTGTTGGACACTTAGTTCGTTTTCAGTTTTTCTTCTTTTTGAATGAATGAATTTAAGGCTCTAAATTTCCATGTGAGCGTGGCTTTGGCTTCAATACACAGGTGTTGATATGGTATATTTTCAAGATTATCTAGGTGTAAATACTTCCTAAAATGTGTTTTGATTCCATTCTTGATTCATTATATATTTAGAAGGTATTACACTTTTCTAGTGTATATTTCTAATGTTATCTATGCTGCTGACTTCTAACTTAATTGCCCTGAGGTCTGAAACACAGAATGCATGATAATCGTTTTTTGAAGTTTGCTCTGACTACTTTTTGCTTAGACTGTAGTTAATGAGCATAAAAATTCCATGTGATTTAAAAACTTGTATATTCCATAACATTTAGCTGCAGGGTTCCGTATATGTCCACTAGAACGTGTGAAATATATTTATATATTTTCCTATACGATACACATCAATAACTGAAATAGGTGAAACATCTTATGTATCAATTAGGCTACAATGGAAACTAGAATTTTATTCTGAGTTGCTTATAGTTAGTTTCTTTTGTTTGTTTTCTTTTGTTCCTTGTTCATTTAGATAACAGCTTCCTTTATAAGTCAGTTGTGCAGCATTACTTCCCATATACCTATAGAATCCTCCAGGATTTATTTTACTTTTTTCTGGGTATTTTCTCCAAGAATAGTTTTTTAAGGTTCCTTATGTGGTAAAACTTTTGGACCTTGACTGTCTAAAATCTTATTTTCCTTCAAGATTTTAAAAATAGTTTTATTTTTTTCTTGTATTCTGAGTTGCTTTAAGAACAATGATGGTCTTCTGATTCTTATTCCATTTAGTGTTGTGCTCTTCCTTTCAAGGGACTGTAAGACTTTTTTCAACTTCTTTTGTCTTTAATGTTCTCATATCTCATAATTATCAATCTATCTAAGCATATGTCTGTATCTATCCACCATCATTTGTCTCTCCTGTGTTATTCTATGTATTTATATTTTGTGTTCTATCTCCTTTTTGTTAACTCAGTGAACTCTTTAAATCATAAAGTTTTGTGCTTTTTAATTCTGGGAAAAACTGGGTCTTTTTTTTCAAATAGTTTCTCCTTTTAGTATTTTTTTCTTTTTCTTTTTTAGATGGTTAGTGTGTGGTTTTTGATATATATATTTCTAGGATTCATAGCTCTTAATTTTGGTTTTATGTTTTCTTTCTTTTAATCCATCACTTTTTTCCCATCTCTAAGGATTTATCTCATCTGCCCCATGCAGCAAATCTGTTCCAGTTAGAAGAAAGTATTTCTTATGTCTTTAGCCTGAGAGCAAATACTTCTTTTACCTTGTTTGAGGCTAAGTCCCACCATTCTTTAGTACTCCCTGCTACTCTACACAGGGCTTTGTGGGGTCCATTCTGTTTCCAGAACCTGTTTTCTATAATCACAGGGTTTTTTCTACTTTCTGCTGGTGTCCTCTTTCACAATTATGAGGCTGCCATGTTGTTATACAAACTTAGTCTTTATCTTGAAGATATTTCTCAATGTTTCTGCTCCATGAATGCTACTGAAAGCTACTCCAGTTATCCAGTGTTGTTAGAGAAGTGCATTTCTTCATTTATATCTCTTCTGCTGTTTTTAAGTGAATCTTTAGAAAAGCAAAAAGGGAAGTATGTATGCCCGTCAATCATCCTGAACCAGAAGAAAAAGTATTTTTGTAGTACTTTTTAGCTCCCTCTTTCCATTATCAAAAAATTATAAAAAATAACGCCCAAGAAAAGAAAAAAAGTATTTCTGTACAAAAATGGTCAGAATGAGTGGATAATGAGGCCTCTAAAAGAAATTCCTTAGGATTTTTAGTCAATAGCAAGAAGACCCATGTGACAGAAGAAAAGTTTACACTGTGTTGTAAGAAGATACTAGAAGATAATGTTGATACTCTTTGATGAGACAAAGGAAGACTCATCATGTTAATGACATTTAAAATAATCTTTGAAAGATGGGTTGCCAGTTTCTTCTGGTTGGTCTGAAACCGTATCCATGTTAGTACTTTCTGAAAGTCCTGCATCCTGATAATCCACTCATTCCCAGGCACACTTGAGTGGTGGTCACCCTACAGCAAATTTCAGGAATGTATTTTTGAGAACCAATATACAGGGAAGGAAAGACAGCTTAGCTTTTAAAATGAATGGGGAGTAAGGACCATGCAAGAAACATAGTTTAGAGTTGCAGAAAGAGAGTTGTTAAATGCTGGGTTCTTTATTTGGAATTTATTTCATAGACTAAAAATATTAGCCCAGTAAATCTTAAAATTTGATACTATTACATATGGTCATGGTTTCTTTCAAACACCGTCAAAATATATAATGTTATGAAGTGATTATGGTGATAAACTGACTTTTAGTGGGTTCCCAGGGAAAAAGAGTAATTTTTGAATGGTGCCAATGATTTCATCCTGGGATGATCCTATCAAAAAAGGGGGAGGAGTGCCTTGTGAATACTTAATCTGAAAATAATTCTAACTAGAAAGCTAATTATTCATTGAGAATAGGCCATAAAATTCCACAATTTTTGAAACTATAATTTATGAGGTTTCATCTTTCTTAGGAAGTAGGTCCCTTCAGTGAGTCAAATAACAGATCAGAAAGTTGTTAGCTAATACACATTCATTGGAAATGGAATCATATATTTTTTGGGAAAGATTACAAATACGTTTTTTACATGTTTGGACTTGATTGGTTACTTTTTTTTGCTACATGAATGTTGCATCACAAAAATGTATTTTCTAAAATCAAATTTCCTCTTCAGGTCATTAACCAACTCTCAGTGTCCATTTATTAAACTGTTTGTTGACCCTCAGCCTCTGATTTCCATATTTCTACCATGTTGTGACAACTGCGTGACACTTCTACAATATTCAATAGCTCAACTTTCAATAATCACCTGTTTTGTGTTTGCCTCTGAGGATGCATCTGGTTTGTTAATTTTATGGATTTATTCTATACTCTCTGAAGGGATCTCCTGCTAGTCTCTCTTTGGTTGTACCTTTACCTAGTTGTCTACTATGTCTACTTTAATTTTAAGGCAATATTGCCCATTCTTTATAAGTATTATAAAAAGTCCTTGTTTTGAAGCATAAGCTAAATTTAAAAATATTTGGTATTCATTCAATTCAGGTGTCCAAAGTTTAACAACAAATAATTTGACAGAATTAAACTATAACATGATTGAGCTGATGTACAAAATAGTCACTCCAGATTTATGGGTAAAGATAGCTCCCAAATGAGAATATATATGAATTTTCAAATGTTTTCTGAATTTTCAAATGTTTTCAATATCTTTACTTTTCACAGTACTTATAATAAACTATGGTGTATTCATTCTAAGTTGTCTCACTATAACTTTTAGCTATAGAATAAGATACTCTGCTTTTGGTGATTTCAGCTGAAAAGGGAACTAAAGTAAAAGGTGTGGTAGGGAAAACCAATCTGGTGAATTTTAGCCTATGCCTCTCTTTCTTTTCAAGTACTGACATGGGACTGCCTATAAAAAACTGCTTTTCAATGAAAGTTGAAGCTCAAAAATTGAACACGCCTTTAACTCTTTATGTATAAAGAAAATGAATTCCAAACATTTGGTTTAAAATACTTTTCCAATTTAGTTTTGTTATTAAATAACTTTAATTTGGTTAGTTCACATAGGAGTTGCCTTCCCCATATGTCAGTTGAATGTACGGATTCAAAATTCTGTAAAATATTCCTTTCTGTTTTTAAATACCTGGTACCTTCCCTTTCTTGTAAATCTCTTTGTCCCTCTTGTGGTTGAGGCTCTAATTTAAATTTCAATTTGATGTTTGTGTATTCTTTTTATAGGTTGAAATAATCTGATGATTCAAAATTTTTCCCACTGGTTACTGTTTCTGCTTCATAACACTTAAATGAGTATTTACAAAACTATATGTATCTGGATATTTAGAGATTAAAAATATTTGTGAACATCCAACAGATTTGTATGGTAAAATGAACTTACATTCACAAAATATTAAAAACGACTTTGCTTGAGTCATATAAATCAGGGGTAAAGCTTAGAGAAAAACATCTCTGATGTAGAAAAAGAAAAGAGTCATCAATTTACTTAGAAGAAACAAGTTGTTTATTCATTGGAAAAACCATATCTAAGTTGTTGAGACTTTACTGAGAAGTGCACAAAATATATAGAAAAGACCACACCATTGGAAAGATTTCACAATGTTTAAGACATATGGCTGAAAGGAAAAGAACGATAAATTCAGTTGTCATCATAGGGAATAGAGAGAGGATCCTACTAAGATGGAATTGTATGTGCATGATGTGAAATTGCAGTAGCAATTCCCCTCCATATGACAATTTAAATCATATGAGAAAAGAATATGAGAAAGGGTAAGCAGACACTAGAGCTGGGGTCGCACTCTGGGTAGGGCCTGAATAGGAGTTGTGAAGAGGTATGTGGCATAAAAGACCATTGTGACTGAAGAACATTACCAACTGTAAAAGGTTAAGTTGGTTTTGTGTGTTGATAGTGGGGACTCCCACAAATTTTCATGCTGATTTGGACTCAAACAGTGCTGATTAATCAGGTCATTGCACATTTTTCTGTCTCAGTTCTTTTACCTGTCACATACTGGAGGCATGAAAGATTCTCTGTTCTAAACAACAGTGAGCTCATTTTCCCTAGTGGACTTTCTGTGTTGGGATAGAGGCAACCGAGTATCTACAAACAACTTTAAAATGTAATTGATTGAAACATTTTCTCTGAAAATAATGTCATTGCTTAGTTGGTATAAAGTAGAATAAGGGAAAGTAAGATCAAGGTATGCCAAAGGTAGGAGTAAAGTTAGGGCTGCAGTGAGAGTCTAGCTAAAACTGCTGACAAGTTTAAGATCATGAATTGGAATGAGTAGTGTTTTGTGTGTGAAGAGAATATAGTGTCAAGCAGAGTTATGAGGGTGAAATTAAGGACAGAATTATGTGTTTCAGGCCAAACCAGAAGACACATTCAAGGTTTTAAGTCAAAACAAGAAAACTGAGTGTAAGGAAGACAACATATGTAGATCAAAGTCATATTTTCATTGAAATAATACTTAACCAGGAATATGCTTGGCATTAGGCACTGTGGTAGCTTTGAGGATACAGCATTTCTCACTTATGAATCACCAATTTTTCTTGTGATTGTCTTTCTTCTTGAGTAATCATGGTACTTGTCTCTTTCTTTCCCCAAATTCTTTCACTAGTTTGGGGAAATATTTTTTCCTTATGCTCCTTTTCTTTAAAGATAGCTTTTTCTTCCAAGCTTCTTTTCTTAGTTTCCTTTTCTTTTTAAATGTTCTCCTTTGCTATTATACCCACTTTTATTTTTTAGTAATCAGCCCCCATCAGTCTCACATCCATATTCTAGCTTCTATCATCAACACCCAGATTCAGGCTCCCAAATCCCATACTGAATCATGCAATGACATTTTTTAAACAAAACAGTATTTGGAGTCACAAGCTTTCATCCAGGTTGCACAATTTTTCAGCTTTATCTCTTGCTTTATTCCATGAAATTTTCTGTTTGCAAAATGATGTCAGTTTTCTCCCTTGAATGATGTGTTTTTTTTTTTTTTTTTGCAAAGAACACATGCATATGAAAGTAAAAGAATTACTTCTTTTTAAATGCAAAGCTGTTGCTCTGTACATGAAGCTAACCCCCGTAAAATTTTCCCTATTTGACTCAACTACACAGGAACCCACATCCTTCTAAATATCAATTATATTCTGTCCTGTATTTTAACAATTTTTGCATTTGTTTTATCTCCAACCCCTCCCCACCTCCTGACTGTAAGTCCTAGAAAGGCAGGAATTTATTTATTTATTTCTTTAGTGCTTGAAACAATTCCTAGCAAGTCAGAGGCCTTCACAAGTATTTGTTGAGTTACACTGACAACTGGCTGTCACATATGAGAAAGAAAAATAAAAACAAATTCTACCAAATTCATCATTCGTTAACAAAATGAAATGCATTAAGGTTTTCCAGTGAATCTGTGTTTCTGATGATGGATGAGAATTAAATCTGTTCTGGGCTTGAAGGTCTGCAGGCAGGCTGTGTGTGTCTCGGCTGTCAGTGGTCTAATTTGTAATGAGAGAGTGGCTGTTGCTTCTCATTGTCAAGCATTAGAGTAAGCAAACCTACACTTTGTATCAATCATGCATGGCATGCATGCATCTTGTGTGTCTACTGTCTCTTGAAGCTCCATTAAAAGACTGTAACACTGGACAGAAACTGTCAAAGATGTAATCTGTCTGCATCCACCACTTTCTGTCTCCTGGTTGAATCATAGACTGAAGAGAGATACTGGCATGCTGACAACACACAAGAGGGGGAAAACCCATAGATGTCATTTGTGAATTGTATTTTATCTCTGTTTTGAAAGATTTGAATTCCACATTTTGACTTTCTACATTCTAGCTACACACCATATATGCAAATTTGTGCCAGCAAAAAGAATATACAGATATTTTAATACTGAGGATGCTAGCAATGTGGTGTTATATTTTTTACAAAAGGTTTGACTTTGTCTAATGACACTTGTATGTTTCCATGGCTTGTTTGTGAAACAATTTAATTCTTTTTTAAATAGCAAAAATGATGACAAGTGTATGCATACACAATATGCATCAGCTTTTCAATAGGGAGGCTATTATATTGTCTTATTATCTAACATTAAAAAGTTAGTGTGACCATTTAAAAAGTAAAACTGTAAGATTAAAATATAATTAATATGCCAACATTTAAATAAGCACCTAAAGTTGTCACAAGGGATGATCTTATTCTTATGTCACTCTAGGTCCTTCATGTGAATCTTTAAATAAGAGACTTTGACCAACATAGTGAATAAAACGTTTAGCTGTTTTCAAAAGATACAGCTATTCTTATAGTGACCATTTATATTATTGCTACATTGTAGAAAAATAGCAGTTTGACATGAAATTTTACTTCAGTGAAGTCATTACTAGGTAACTTAAAAACTCTGCTTTCTTAAGAGGTAACAAAATAGCTCCTATAAATAGAAAGAAATAATTTCTGTAGATATAATGTACCCTAATATATTAAGTATAATGTACCCTAAAGTTTATTTCATTCAAATGTCTTAGGTAAGTTTTTGCCAAATGTTGATCTGTCAATTTATAATTATGTATTCTGGTAACTCGAAGTATCAATATTCTGCATTGCTATAATATTAACAGTAGAAGGAATATTTTGCTTTAAAAATATGTTATTTACAAATATATCCTTTCACATGGAATTCAATTCCACTTCTTTTGTGAATATGACATAAGGGGACTGAAATTATTTAACTGACTTAGCATTATGATTTTGGAAATTTTATAGGTGCTATGAATTAACTATATTGGCCATAAAAGACCATTAGTATTTGCTACGGTTTGAATGTGTCCCAGCACAATTTAGGTGTTGCAAATGTGATAGTATTAAGAGGTGATGTTTTTATTATTTTATTTTATTTTTGAGACAGAGTCACACTCTGTCACCCAGGCTGGAGTGCAGTAGTCCAATCTCTGCTCACTGCAAACTCTGCCACCTGGGTTCAAGTGATTCTCTCACCTCTGCCTCCCAAGTAGCTGGGATTACAGGTGCAAGCTACCACACCTGGCTAATTTTTGTATTTTTAGCAGAGATGAGTTTTCACCATGTTGGGTAGGCTGGTGTCAAGCTCCTGACCTCAAGTTATCTACCCACCTCGGCCTCCCAAAGTGCTCCAATTACAGGATTGAGTCACCGTGCCTGGCCTAGGTGAGGTTTTTAAAAGGTGATTGGATCATGAGGATTTCTTCCCTTATATATGGGTTTAATTGCCTTTATAAAAAGGCCTATTGGAGGGAGTTAAGCCTTTTTATTTCTTTTCTTTTTTTTTTTTTTGCCCTTTTGTCAGTTGCAAAGTGAGAACATAGCACTTCTCCTCTCTGAAGGATACAACATTCAAGTGGCCATCTTGGAAACAGACCATCCCCCTCATCAAACAATGAACTTTCTAGTGCCTTGATCTTGGACCGCTCAGTTTCCAGAACTGTGAGAAATAAATTTCTGTTCTTTATCAATTAAGTAGTCTCACATATTTTGTTATGGCTGCAAAAATGGACTAAGATGGTATTTCTTTTGTACAGTGAATTATTTGTAGTTATGTCTTCGAACTCACAATATCTTTTCATAGATACCATTAGTCTTGAAAATCACAGAGCATGCAGATCTGTTAAACACTTATGCACATTCGTACAATTGAATACTACATAATTACCAAAATTATAATGCACTTTTTAATTTTATCTTAAAAATGTCTACTAAATTTGATTAAAATAATATAGATCATATAATGCCCTTAAAACATTATACTTGTAGCAGGTATTATGTCTTCTGTTCTTAGATTTGGGATAGAAAAATATTAAAATTTACACTAAAGTTAATATACGCTTTATTTCTACATAGTAGGAATGAATCTAATCAACTTCAAAAAAATTATAGTTGCTAGTGGCTTCTCAGTCATTTTGAGTTTAAACAGTGGAAAACATTTTTGGTTCTTGGTGTTCTAACATGGTTCTTCTGATTTGTGGATCACAATGCTTTTAGTTGTTATGACAAGAACATAAATAACCCAGAGTAGCTTAAACAGTTGAAGAAAGACGTCTGCTCAGAAAATTATATCATTTAGTCAGACTCATAAATGTTCTAGTTAAGGATCTGGCTCCAGTTAAAAAAAAAATCAGTGCTATCCTTCAACATTGTCAACTTTATTATAAAGATGAATTTCCTCATTGTTACTACTTGGCTGAGAACAGCAACTGAGACTAATATTCATATGTAAGCATGGAAAAGGAAAGAACATTTTCCACAACTAACAATCAAAGTATCTATTTGATTGGCCCATCTTCATTCACATGCCCAGTCTTGAACCAAACACTATGAAAAAAATATGTTATTAGATCAATCAGATTCTTTTTCTCAGATATAGAGTCAATTCCATTCAAACTGTATGACTAGGACACAATGGAGGAATAGGTAAAAGGGATAATACAGAAGTAACCACCCTGTCAACTTCAGTCCCACCTGGTATTTGTTAACGTCTTTTCCTATTTGTGTCTCTTGAGATGGCGTTTAGCTCCATCTGAGCCCCAGACATTATGGTTAAAAGTGTCATCTTGGGTCATGTTTCCTCAATCATTAGACACCTTTTCACGCTTCTGGTTCTTGCTTGAGGCTAGTCTCTTCTCTTTGTCTTACCTGTGATCAATTCTTAAAGATTCTCAGCCTTTTTTCCATTCACTCTGTTTTCTCCATCTGGAAGTTCTAATAGACATATGTTGAACTTTCTCCTTCTATTTTTAAGTTTCAAATATTCCTTTCGTATTTTTCTCCTTTTTATTTTTATCTCCTTCTCTTTCTCTGTGTCTCTCTGTTTCTTTCTCCTTCTCTCTGTACATTCTAGATAATTTCCTCAGAAATATTTTCCATCCTACAGATTATCTTCCTAATTGTATTCAATCTTCTATTTAGCTGATCTTTTAAGTCATTATTTTCAATGCTACATTTTTTCCACTTATAAAATTAACTTTTGTTGAATTTGCAAATCCTCCTATACTTTCACGTAATGTTCTATACTTTCATATGGTATCTGTTCTGTCTTTAGTTATTTTACTTAATTTAAATGTACAGTTTTTATTTCAATGTCTTTTAGAAAGGTTAGTAAGCAAACTGCTCAGTCTGTTGTGTCTGCTGCCTTTACTTCCTAGGGGATAATTTCTCATTTGCTCTCCTGATCTTGATTGTAAGCCTCTATTCAGCAAAGGCTGTTCTCTCCTCTGGAAACGTGTCCACATTTTATTACCTTCCCTGCTAAGTGTAGCTCTTGCGTCTTCTCTCGGCCCCAGGGATTCACTGGTTCAGGATCTAGTTTACTTTCTTTCTTAGCTTGGGATTCCTTCCCCATGCCAGCAGATGGTTCCTGATTCCACAACCATCAACTCTATAGATTTAAGGTTTGACTTCCCTGACACTCCCCTGAGCAAGATAGCCAAGGTCTTGAGGTCCATTCTTGAGGCCTGACTTTCTAGGAACCTTCACTTATAGCATAAGGGGATTTTGCTTTCTTTGTTTCTCCTCTAGAACTTATATTATTTTTTATTGCTGTCTTATTTTATTTCTAATATTTATGCTCTTTAAAATGATGAAGGGAGATCCTTAATGCTTCAGAATTAAAAGCATAAAAGTGAATTTCAAGTACACAGTGTTCACTCTTCTTTAAATCACACCATTCTAAACATTTTCTCTAATAATGATGAATAATTATCTGTTTTTCATTTTTTTAATAAGGGATAATTTTAAAAGATAAAATATAATAAAAAATAAATATACTGAGTCCCCATTTTGTTCATATAGGTTTTCCGTATAATTATGCAAACTATGAAACTTGGCATTATCATTCTAATTTTACAGATGAGGACACTGAAATACAGAAAAGCTAAGTAACTTGCCCACAGTCATTCAGCTAGTGATTGACAGTGAACGCTGGAATCTGATACTGTCTGAGCTCAAACACAGAGCTTTCGACCAAGACTTGCAACTGCTAGCAAAATCAATCTAACCACTCCGTTGTCTATGATATGGCTACTATTCGTAATGAATCTTTACAGTATCAGATACAAGGTAAGGAACTCCAATAACGTCATTCACTTATGACAATATAAATTGCAGAATAAATTATGCATATTTGCCTATAGAGAGGTGGTTAACATGACTAACTTTGGATCACATATCTCAGATTCAAAACCTAGCACTGTGTGACCATGGACATGGTAGTTAAACTCTCGAAGCCTCAGTTTTCTCATCTACAAAATGAACAGCAAGTAGTATTTTCTTGATTAGTTTTGGTGACATAAAATAGCAAATACATGTAAAGCACTTAGAATAGCACCTGATGCCTAATATGAAGATTTATATATGTTAGCTATTATTAATTAAATTGTTCATATGGGAATAACTTGCATCAGTTCATCGATGATTGGCAAAATATTTGGTACATATCAAATATGAACATAAAATTCTCAGATTTGTGAAATGCAACATGTTTACCTTTTCCTAATGGATCTGTTCATTAAAGTTCTTTATCATTACCAGCTGTGCTTTCTTATAGCAAAACAGTTTTTATATGTTCAATTTGTGAAAGCCTAAGAAACATATGACAATTTTAATGAGGTTCCTGCTTGCTTAAATGAAATAAAAATGCTTACACTATTTTTCTGAAATAAAAGTTCCTGTTCACATTTTCAGTGCCTGGGTTTTACTCTTTTCCAACAAATTACTGGCATCAACACTGACTCTCTTACTGCAAAGTTTAATTTGCATGTTGAAATGCCATGAACACATAAACAATAACATGCTATATGGAATATACTTTGAAATGCAGTATTATAGAGTTAGTAATAATTTTATTTATGTATTTCTATGAAGAACACTTAAACACACACTTACAATTAAGTTCTCAGTAAGTGATCTCTGCTAACATTTCAGTGACTTGTGTCCTTAACATTTCTCTTTAATTTAACTAATGACACCACTTCATGGGAGTGGTACTGATTAATCCCTGTATGATGAAAATAGTGTTTGTGTCTTTTTTATTTTTCACAGACAATGCCATTTAAATATTTCTGTGTTTGAAAGATTTCCCATCAGGTGGGCACAGATCCAGTAATTTTAACTTCACCCACACGTAGCAGGTTCTCCTGTATTCAGTGCTAGGAAGTTATTGTAAAGTGAGATGGAGAATCAATAGCTGAGAGTGAGAGGTCAGTGGAGGATGTTGGGGTCACAGGTGTTTGGAGAAGACTTAGAATAGTACTGGGGAGATTAGGGGATCAGCAAGATATGGATAAAAGGATACATAAAAGTTTAAAACAGACTCTCAATGTCATTTAATAGTTTTCTTCAGCAGGACTCAGCCACCTAAGGTTGACTGAGTAGAGGGGTCGAGAGTATCTCCACAGTGTTTCTGATCAGGGAGGAAATAAATTAAAAGGAGAACATATAGCTAGAAACATACGAAAAGTTTCTTGTCTATAGCTCGCTAGGAGGTAAGGGAAAAGCAGATTGATCAGATTGAGTGAAAAGTGGAGGAAGTAATGTCTGAGAGATTATAGATAAGTAGAAGTTTACAGCTAGAAAATTTTAGACATGAGCACATTTTTTGAGAAAAAGAAATTCAAAATAGACCTTGATGATCATAAGTGAAGTAGATTAGGGATGGAGATGAAATATTACCTTCAAGCAAAGATTACCTGGCTTCTTCATTCACTCATTCATGCATTCATTTCATTAGACACCAGAGATTTATTGACTCTTGAAGTGGATCCAGGTTTCGTGGGGCTCAAGCAATTTTGTGACCATTAGGAAAATTATACAAAATTACAAATGTATTATAAGTATACATTTAGATAAGAGCTCTAGAAGGGACTCATGCAATTCAGAGGACTTAAAACATAATCTGACTTGGCTTTTTAGTAAATCTATCTCTGTTAAGTGCCTGTATTTCAGAAACTGTGCCAGGCATAGTAGATAACATGGAGAAATAGCACAATGAGATTTAATATCTTACACAAAATCTGTATAGAAACACACAAAAACCCATATGCACACACACTCACAGACTATCATAAATCAAATATCTACCATGTTATCTGAGCAAGAGAAAGGATTTTATTTTCAATGAAAATAATGTATTTATTGTTCTCAGTGAGGTCCTAGGGATCTTTGAGCTGCCTGTGGGCTTATTCAACATAATGCCTGCTATTATATTTCCTTATTTAACTTTCTTTTTTTCTTTGAGATGGAGTTTCACTCTCTTGTCCAGGCTGGAGTGCAGTTGAGCGATCTCGGCTCACTGCAACCTCAGCCTCCCTGGGTTCAAGTGATTCTCCTGCCTCAGCCTCCTGAGTAGCTGGGATTACAGTCATGCACCACCACATCCAGCTAATTTTTGTATTTTTCATAGAAGCGGAGTTTTCCTATGTTGGCCAGGCTTTCTCAAACTCCTGACCTCAAGCAATCCTCCCACCTTGGCCTTCCAAAGTGGTGGGATTACAGGCATGAGCCACCATGTCTGGCCTCATTTTCTTTACAAATGAAAGAATAGTGAAGAAAGAATAGTAGGGCTCAAACAATCTTCAATTGTCATTGCAATGCACTTGTTGAAACCTCTTGATGATCCAATGTCTTTATTTTATGCAATACCTACCTTCTACTATCTTCTCCAGAACAATGAACAGAAGTTTCTCTCCTATATTTTCTTTTTTCATTAATAGAAAAACTCTGTTTCTTGTCTCTTTCAACACTTCTGATAACAAATGTGCAAGTTTTCCACACCAAGCAATTCTCCAGTTCACCGGACCAACTGCATGTTCTAAAATGTAACTCAATTTTGACACTAACTAACTGAAATTAGCCCATACTCCACATGCTAAGCTCTCAGTCCCAGAAGACTTCCCCTTCTTCAGATGCTAATTGCAAGTCCCAGATTGTTTCCTCTCAGTTCTGATCAACCAGCTCTAAATCAATGGTTTCTACAACCCCCTCTTCATGTTTGATAGTTTGCTATAACAATTCCCAAAACTCAGAGAAACACTTGCTTATGTTCACCAGTTTATTTTAAACAAAGGTCAGATTGGGCAAGATCTGGAAGGGTCCTGAGCACAGGAGCTTCTGTCCTTGTGGACTTGGGATACACCACTCTCTTGGCATATGTCTGTGGTCCCCAAACTGGAAGCTCTCCAAACCTTATTGTTTAGGGTTTTTATGGAGGTGTTATTACGTTGGAAGATTGATTACCTCATTGGCCATTGATAAAGTAAGTAATATACAGCCTCTCTTCCCTTCCTGGAGGTGGAGAGGTGGGGAAATTCCAACCCTCTAATCATGGCTTGGCCTTCCTTTCCAGTCCCCAGCCTGATGCTCTCTAGGGACCCCCAGCCACTAGGCATCTCATAGCTTACAAAAAGACACTCTTAGTACTCTGGAGATTCCATGGGTCTTAGAAGTGCTGTGTCAGAAACCAGAAACTAAGACTAAATACTTTAATAAAAGATGCTCCTATTGCCCCCATCACTCAAGAAGTGACCAGGGTTTTAGAAGCTCTGTGTCAGAAAAGTGGAGGAGTAACCAAATATACATTTATTATTGTATGTCCCACCAATTCACTACAAAATAAAATAAATCTGAAATACTGAAGAAGAAATAAAAGGCAAATAAAGTATT
Organism: Cacajao melanocephalus; assembly: GCA_963573385.1. Classification (NCBI taxonomy): domain Eukaryota; kingdom Metazoa; phylum Chordata; class Mammalia; order Primates; family Pitheciidae; genus Cacajao; species Cacajao melanocephalus. The sequence continues at coordinate 97,228 of CAUYLG010056272.1, read as the reverse complement.
TTTATAAATCGCAAACAGTATGGCATTAAATCAGTAATGAAATGTTTTTGGCGTTATCACTGTAACTTATTTACCAGTGCTTTTGAAAGAGAACATTGTTTCAGATGTAATCTTGCTTTATGCTGAAATCTATGTGCTGTAAAATTTTGTTAATATAATAATGACAATACCAATGATAATAGTGGAATATTATTTTCCAGTTACAGAACACTTCTCTTCCAAATAAGTGGGGTAACAGTAGTCTTGATTTTATTGCTTATTAAAACAGTTAAAACAGTAGGTTTCTGATTTGCATAAGCTGCAGATTAATGGTGTTTACTGAGCAGTGGAACTTGTACTTACATTCAGAATGCCAATGGCAGGAGACATATGAAAGTCAGAGGCATCCCATCCTACTGTAAACTAGTCACATGTTTATTCTTGGCAAAAATGATAAAAGCCAATTAGCATAGCAACTGAGTCAAGTTTAATGTGGAAATAACTAATTGAAAATTCTAGAGGTTCATGTAAGATTAAAGTGACTACTTTGTTTATTTATTTAAAGCAAAAGTAACTTTTTAATGATCCATTTAAAGCCAAAGACATTTGAAAAGCTGGAAGTTTTTATAGCCTTATTGAAAATTATAAACTTACTTTGAATATTTAAATAAAAGTTATAAAAATTATAATGCTTTTATAAGACTCTACAAGAGAAAAATTGGTATTTTTCATTTCACTTTTTCCTCTCTCTCTCTCTCTCTCTACCTATCTATCAAATCCTCTCTCCCCCTAATAAAAGATAGTATTCATCTGTTAATGTTGACATTCCCAGAGAAGGAGGTACACCATGTCATTGGACACACAACAAAGGAAGATGAATATAGTGTATTCCAGCCATAACAGCTTGTGTTTCTTTCCAAAGCTGCTTTCCCCCGCTAGACTAATCCCCTGGTCCTTCAGACACAATGAATGAGCTGAGGGACTTGCAAGAGATTCAGTGTCATTTGTATTTTATCTTCAAGAAGGAACTGAACCCTTTGACAAAGATCAGTATGCACAGAAATAAATACTTCCTGTAATGAAGTGTTGAAGGTGACTTATGTCAGTAAGTGATACAAGCACAGTTTTTTAAGGCTAGAAAAATTGCTCCCTTGGTATTTATTTGTTCTATCTTGGATTTTGTGATGGTGAGGCAGGTCCTGCAGATTTTGAAAGAAGGATTTAAAGGAAGAGCTCCTTGAAAGACTTAGCAGTTTAATGTTTTATTCAGGACAGTTTTGCAACTTTATGAAGAAATAAAGATGCTTAAACATATGGTAATATATATATGGGGTTGGATTTTGTGGTCTGTGTTCTTGGCTTGAAAACATACACGTAAGTAGACATTCTTATTCAAAACTATGTCCTTAGTTTTGCAGATTTCAGACAGAAATTCCAAATTTCAGCATATTTTAGGGGAAAACAACATGCCATAGAATGTGGTCTTAGCATCTTCGCCTCTACATAATTATGTCTATGAACATTGCATCTTCTGACCTCACCGAATGTCATTTATTCCTTGGGCTATTTGCTTCTATTCCCATGCAGTTCAACAACTCAACTTATATTCAGACTGTCTAATAGTCCAGACTGCTTTATTTTTCACCATTGCATTTATAAAGCATTTTGTAACATTTAACACTATCAAGAATGCAGCCTATTTTTAGGCAGGTAATATTTTAAATATATTAACTTATTTGATTCACTTAACATAGAATGACAGTAAGGACTTTTATGTATTAATATGTAAGTGCACTCATATTCTGTTTTGGTTTATTTGCATATATGCATCACATTAAAAATAAAATAAAATAAAATACAAAAAGATTTGAGAAGAAAGTAAAAGTTTCCTGAAATCCCATTAAGTAAATATCACCAGCATTAATACATGCTTAGCACTCTTTCACCCACCTGTTTATGAAGACATACACAATTTTATATCAATGGTATTACACTTAGAAGATAGTTTACCTTGTGGAGCCTTCTGCTTTGGATGTCGTTTCCTTTTTCCCTCCTTATTTTCACCAGCACTGGCATCGACCTGATGTATATCCTTTCTTCCTTTTTTCCATGCTCAAGGAATCATCCACGCACTAGCATAGATTTTTTTTCTAATTTTGTATATTTATAAAAATTAGATCATATTCTAGACACTTGTCTGTATCTTGCTTTTCTAGTTAAAAATAAAACAGAAAATTATTCTATGTCTTATGAGAGAGTGCTAACTTATTTCTAAATTTATATATCATTTTTAATGGATCTATCATTTATTCATTTTGCTATTAATGAGTACTCAGTTTGTTTCTATATATTTTTTTCTCTTGAAAGCAATACTATCATAAATATTCTATACATATCTCCCTATGAATTTTGTTTCATTTAATGAAGTAGAGAAGTTAAGAATGAAACTGATATGGTAAAAAATAAGTGTCCTTTACATATTATACTAATTTTCCTAACAATATTAGATATCTTCTTCTGTGAATTGACTATTTAAGTCCTTTGCTCTTTCTTATTTCAATTACATTTTAAAAATCAAATTTATGTTTTTATGTTTGCAAAAGACCTTTGTATATTGTAGATTTTAATCTGTTTTCTTATTTGTTTTGCAATGTATTTTTTCCAATGAGTTTTTCTGGTTGGATCTCAAGAGAAAGGGAGATACAAGATCGATTCTGTCTGTAAGAGGACAGCTCAGATCTAAGCAGTGGAAAGCCTGGTGCAAGAATCAAATCTTGAATTCCATAAAGATCATGACCATCAAAGAACTATGGATCTGCTTTCATGGATCTCTATGATAAGTTGGTTTCTCTTTTCTTCCCTGTGGAATGTTCCCTGTTGTTTATACGTCTTAGGCTTCATTTGGTTTCCTCATAGCACCTTGTTAAGAAAACTAAAAACTAGAGATTTCTTCTTTGAAATCTAATTATATAAAACCAGAACTGTGTATCTTCCTTTATAAAGGGAAAAATACATTTTAAAAAGACCCAGTTAGGCTAAAAAAAAATCTATATTTATTCAGTATTATGGTAAGTGTGACTTCTGTTGGCTTTAGGTGAAATTAAGGATATAGAACTCTTAGGAATTAGATAACTGGAGAAAGACTTAGTTTATAAATAATTAAAATGGAAACAAACTTCAAGTAAGATTAAAATTGATGTGACTCTCTGATAAGTGTTGAATTTCCTGCTATTTAATACAGAAATAAAAGAGCTGTCTTAATAACATGTGCTATTATCTATTAAAAATAAAAAATTTTAGTCAAAAATCATGAAATATGTGTTCATTATATATAAAGTATGAACATTATAGGAATTAATGGATGTTTACTAAACTTATTTTTAATTTCTTTATTTCTTTCTCATTATTCTTTCTAAAATAAGCTCTCTGAGGTTCCTCACAAAAAAATTTAGCTTTCATTTTCTTATTTTCCAAACCTACAAAAGCAAAACAAAGTCGAACTTTTGTTTTTAGAGCAGCAGCTGTAATTCACCGCATACCTTTAGCAGAAGTTAAAAATAATTTTGAGTTAAATATAAATATTGCTGAGTTTTTTTTAAGTCTGAAATTACATACAGGTTTGCATTGTACTGTGTTTTGACAAAACGATACCACTCCTTTCTAGGTGGAGGAAGGAACTGGAGCTCATTGGAGAATAAGGAGAGTTACAAAAACCATGTAATACAGAGTTAGATGAGTCCTCGGAGATTAACAGTTTCAATCACCCCTTCCTGCTGAAGAGAGCATAGAAATTCAAGGAGGTGAGACTACTTGGCCTAAGGCACACAGCTAATCACTAGTGGGGGCATGTGAAACAAGATAAATATTCTACTACTTTAAACACAGAGTTTGACCATTCTTGTTTATAGTTGTTTTACTTACCATTTATTTCACTTACATTAATATTTAAAATCTACTGAGCAGTCATTTAACAGGTATTGATCAGATAACTTTTAAATATAGCAACATCATCTCTGAAGGTATTCATCTAAAAAGTATTTAGCATTTTTTCTGGCATTCAACTCTACATTTCCTGAATGTGAATGCTACACCTGCTGATACTTTAATGGGTAAAGATAGACAAATTACTTTATTTCTTGGATCCTCTATTTTCTCATCAGGAAAATGGGAATGATAATAGTGTTTACTCATAGAGTTGATGTGATAATTAAATGGGTTAATATATCTAAGTTACTTACAACAATGTGTGGAACAGAATAAGTACTCTGTCAGGGTTTGCTTTCAGTATCCCTGAGCAAGTATAACAGGCCAGACTCAGTTATTAGCTACATTTGGTTGTTGTTCAATCACTGACATCAAGGGGCTGGAGTTTATGAAGAGATGAACAGAAAGACTGATACACACACACACACACACACACATTAAAATATAGTAAGGACTAAGATTGAGGAATATCTGGAGTGTTGATTGTGCAGAAGATAATTTCAGGCATTAAAAGTGCAGCATTTTGTATGGTCCAGTATGTATACCCTAAAGGGACAGGGACTTGGTCACTTTTATGCCACAGGGTATGTGGTGCCTGGTTTGGTTTCTGACTCATATCTATTTATAAATATTTGGTAAGTGAATCAATTATAAGGAATTTTTATTTTGTTTTGAAAATTTATTAACAGAGAAGTCCTGTACTTTGGTTTACACTTTAGAAATATATCTTGAAGTAGTAGAAAAGTTGATTAGGAGGCACCAAAGTAGAGGTAGAAAGACCATTTTAGAGGCTGTTTCAGTAACTCAGGAGCCAAAGCACAGGATTGAAGCAAGGAAGTAGGTACAGAGATGAGAGGAAGGATTCACCAGACATAATTCTTTGTAAAAACAAGGTAATAAAAAGAAAGCTTCTAAATTCTGTCTCAGACATTTAATGGGTGAGGTTTCCATCAAATAAAATAAGGCAAAGAGGTAAAAAATGCTGGTATTAGATCTGAATGTTGTGAAATGGAAACCCACACTTAGAGCTCAAGAGATTGGTCCTGGGTAGAACCATAGTTATGAAAATTCTAATCACATATAGTATAGTATTTGAAAGTTTTGCCTATGATGCATGGCAAAATAAGGAGAAAAAGCATGAAAGACAAACATCATCTAACAAGCGTAAGAGAGGAGATCTTAAAGAACTTGAGAAAGTGTGAACAAAGAATTAAGATGCAAGAGGAAAGTTTAAGATGTCGACAATTGAGTGATGCATAGTGTCAAATTCATCAAAGCATATAAAACACAAATCAAGAGGTGTTCAATGTACGGATCATCTTTGTCACAGCAGTTTCAGTAGCGTGGGCAGGCAGGAGTGAAGTACAGTTTTAGGGGATTGATGTATGAATGTCTGGATGCAAAAGAAGATCTGCAAGATAAGCCATTCTTTGAAAGCTTGGTTGTGAAGAGAAGGTTGATCAAGAGTTCAATGCCTAGCACATACTTGAGGAGTTACTCATTAGATACTTGTTGAAGAGACATATAAATACTTAGGCTTCAGGCAAGATCCTGGCAGCATTTTTACTAAGTGATGAAAGAGACATAGACATATACATATTTATATATTGAAGGACATGGGGCCAGTGGAGAAGAAAAAAAATAGATATATATCTCTTTAATATATATAAATAATACCCTAGAAAGTGATTGAATGAAAAGGACTATATCGCACATAGACAAAATCATTTACCTTGCATAGACAGAGACAAACATAGATGCAAAGAAATTAAATGTTAACATATTTGTAAACAGCGCCAGGAAGTTAGAACATTTATATGATAGTCCCTGTTCTCTCTGTAAACTGTAGGGCATAATGCTAAGGGTAAGAATGGCAAGGCAGGCAAGGAACTTAAAGGAATGAGATGAGTAATTAGAATGACTTTTGAAATGACGGTAAACGGGGCTAGTTATCAAATACCTGAGTGACCAACAACACAGATCACCTAGATGGTTTTAGAGATCAAAAGTCACAGTAGGGCAAATTGCTCAGTTTCTTTACTTTTCTCCAGCAGCACAAGTATAGTCGCAGAAGGAGGGTTCGTGGATTGATAATTTCCTGAGGTTTTTAGGTCTAGATCAACGGAAGGACAAAGGGAAAGGGAAATGAATGGTACTGGCAAGGCAGGGGTTTACCACTGGGCCCTCACGTGAGAGAAAAGAAAAGAAAACTGGAAGTTTCTTGAAAGATTTATTGGTGATGAAGTAGAGAAATTCATTGCACAGTTTCTCAAAGAATGTACCTTCTAATTATAAATTGATATTAAAAATTGGAGATGACGTTTTCTAAGATTATTTTCAGTGCTTCTCAAGGGCCAAGGAGTTGGTTGCACAAGTGGAATGGGGACAGTTAGTGGTATTAATTCCATCAAGGGACAGAGAGACTGGCTATTGGTCACAGAATACAGGTGAAGTGATTTGAAGAAGCTGACTTGGAATTGTAAAAGATCATGGATTATTCAGAAAATCAATCAATTCTGTATCTAGAAAAAAGTGTTTAGCAGCAGTAGCAGTCAGATTTACAATGTGAAGAAAGCACTTCTAAATGCCTGTTTTTTGTTTGTTTGTTTGTTTGTTTTTGTTTTTTTTTGTTTTTCGTCTTTTTTTTTGTTGCAAGGTTTCATTACACCACAGAAAAGAATATCAAATTTGGTACTACAAGTTTTATATCACATTGCTTTATTTCTTTATTTTTTTTGAAAGAAAGAAAAAGAGAGGAAAGAAAGTGAAAGAAAGAAAAAAATGAATGTAAGAGAGAAAGAAAGCTAAATGCCTGTTTAACAGTCACTTTGCCTGATGATTTTAGTAATACATCTGTCTTAAAAGATTAGAAAATTATAAATATAATTTAGTGAGCGTTTACATTTTTATCTATCCTGGGTCTTATTAATATTTGCTCCTTTATATATATTTTAATATTGTTTTGGTCACATATATGCACTCTACACACACACACACACACACACACACACAGAGTAAATAACTATGATTTAGTGTTCAAAGTTTTACTTTATTAAGATAGAACTTCTAGATGAATAAACACTTTGATATATATATATTAATACGTGTGTGTGTGTGTGTAAAATTTGAATTCACAGATTAAAAAATGCTATGCTTATCTAGAATAAAGTTAATAGATGGCAATCTGAATAAACCATACTCACTTGGGAATTTTTGTCTATTACGTGATTCATACCTGTTGTTTTAGGAAAATTCAAACATGCCTTTAGTAGCAGCAGTGAGGAGAATTCTGAAGGAAATGTTACAATACAGAGGTTTTGCTTCAATTTTCAGGAGAATAGCAGGGTGTTGTGGATGGGTTGACGATTTCTTTTCCCATACTCTTCTTGCAGCCTCCCTTTGTGCTGAAAACATGACCAGCTCTTTCTACCTGCAAATCTCTAATCTCCTGAAATAATATTTGTTCAAATAGCATCAGTCTCTTCCAGATAAAAATACTCCAGGCTTCCTCACAAGAAATAGTGTTATTGCAAACTTGAACTATTGAAAAGGTAATATTGCCTCCAAGGGTGTACGCCATCTTAATAAGACATATCTTCAAGACAAGGAAAAATGTACTTTTCAAATCCTACATGCGTTATAAACTACCACTTACGAAACCTTTGTTCTAAAGCATTGCCAATTTTACCTGAGGCAGGCATTTTACTGCATTTAAAAGGTCTCCAAGGATGCTAAGGAATTTTAGGTGAACCTGAAGGCCTGGTGGAGATAATAAGAACTAAAGTTTTTCTTTTATGAAGTTTTCTGAAGACTTTTCTCCCAGGCATTGAAATGTAACTTCCATTTTCTTAGTCTAACTTCACCATGTAGTACTGGCAGAAATTTTATAAAGAAAAATAGCTGGTGGATGCAATAAACTAAAAAACAGGGCTCTCTCCTCACTCACCTGCTGTTCTACTGAAGAAACGGTGGTAGAAAGTATTGTTAATCTAATTAAAAATACATGCCAACCTCCATAAAAATGAGAGATGGATATTATGTTTGGAATCTACTTTGGTACCTTACTTTGCTAGTTAGCTCTGGGAAAAGTTACCAAGCAGGTATTCATCAGTGTCTATTTTTTTTTTCCTGTTTCAAAACTTTTCCTTTCTTGCCCAATGAGTCCAGCATTTTTGTCTAAATCAATTGGATAAACCCATTCACTCTGTGGTGCTAGTGCCTTTCTGCATGGCACTTCCCAGAAATATTTTCAGCTTATTTTCCTTTATATATGTGAAACTTTTTACGATTTATTCATCCAAAGATATGTGGGGTTTTTTTTTACCATCTGTTAGGTGTCAGTCACTTTTCTAGGCCCTAGAAATATAGAACCAGACAAGATCTTAAAAATCCCTGATATTATGAAGCTTACATTTCAGTGGCAGGGAGGCAAAAAACACATAGATTTCACAGTATAGATGCACATGATCAAGTGATTAGTGCTCTGAGGAGATTAGAACAGGGTAAAGGGACAGAGTGGCTGATGAATTTCATGTGTCCTGTCCCACACATCAAAATCAGAAACTAATTCAGGTTTGTCATTCATATAATCCTTAATATCAACTTGAAAATCTGAATAAAATGTTTTTTATTCATTTAATATTAAAGTTGACAAAAAAGGAAGAGTAACAAAACAAAGTGACAATAGTGTGACAATAGTGACAATCATGATGTCTAAAGTACAATCATGATGTACTAAAATTTTAATGGAGAAATTAATAAAATATTATTAATGATTAAAAAAATACATCATCACTGGAACACACGAATGCTATGCCCTAGAAATGTGCCTGGCCCAAACTGACATGTGCTATGAGATTAAGTTACACACTGGATTTTGAAGATTTATATTAAAACAATTATAAAATACCTCATTAATAGTTTATTTGTATTGATAACATATTGAAATTATGGCATTTGAGATATATTGGATTACATCAAATATATTATTAAAATTAATTTCATATGTTTCTTTTTACCTTTTAAAATAAGGCTAGTTATAAAATTATACACTCCATATGTGGTTGACATTATGTTTCAAATGGACAGTGCTGAGTGAAGCTATGGAACCTTAAACCAGAGGTCTGCATACTTCTTCTGTAGAGAGCCAAATAGTAAATATCTCAGACTTTGTGGACCAAAAGAAAAAGAAAATCAGATATTATGCCTACAGTTACATGACCGTTTAAAGTATAACCATTTAAAATGTACAATACATCTTTAGATTGCAGATCTTACACGGATAGACGGTCACCCAGGTTGGCTGATGGCTGTCTCCTGCCGTAAAGTGGGGTGTAAAGATGAAGGACTTCACAGCTCTAGGGTCAAATATTAACTCTACCACTTAGCCAAAAGGACATTAGGCCAGGCATTTAGCTTCTCAGCCTCCTTGTTCTTATTTGTAAAATGAGGGTATTAATATCTATCTCTTCAAGAATGTTATAAGAATTTAGTAAGATTTAGTGGAATAGGTTTGTAAACCACCTGAAAAAAATGTCAGTTTCTTATTTCTCACAAAGTGAGATTGTCAATAAATACTGGTATATTGGGAAAGTGTGTATCTGAATCTGAGGAAAATAACACAGACACACACACACGCACACACACCCCCACGAGGAGATTGAGGAGAGGGGGAGATTCTTTGAAAAAATGTGAAAAAGGGTCATATAAATTGCTAGGGATCAACAAAATCTATACTTTTTGCTATGTGTGTCCTGACCATCTAAAGAAAATGTGCAGCCCCTTAAATCTGATTGTACCCCCGAATGTCAGGGTTTGGTTCATGCAACAAACAGCTTTCTGATGGTAAAAGTTCAAACACCTGGGTTAGAGAATGTCTTTGAACAAAAGGCCTACTTGAAATCTCTCAAAAAAGACTATGTAGAAAATACCTTTAACATCTAATACTTTGGAGCCCTGCTTCTCAGTTTTTTTTCAAGAATGGGAGAACTGTCAGATCTCTATATGCTGCTGGTATACATGGCTTGAGAAAAAAAAAGAAAAGCAACTTCCAAAAATTCTGTAAACATTTTATCTTATGTTTGACTAATTGCAATAATATGCAAATGAATTTGGCAAGTATTTGTAACAATATGTACAAGACATATACTGTATTTAGGACAGAGACAATCTTTAAGAAATACATGGATTGTAGATTCTGCAATATCTCTGTAAAATGCTTAGGGATGAACAAACCCGTATGAATCTCTTTGGGGAATAATACTTATGCTATGAGATAAATTCATGGGAAATTTAGACTTAATTTCATTTCCACAGTAAACTAAACCTCTCCATCCACCACCCCGACCAGTGGCTGCCATCACATACATTGAGCCATTACAATGGTATTTTCATGTCAATATAAGAAGCAAAATTCTGTAACCCAGCTTTCATTTTTAAGAAAGTCTTCATTTTTGTGTGTGTATTATATCATGATCTCACTGCATGCTTTGACTATTTGCTGGTCAGTACAATCATACATTGATACTAAGTGTCTCTTTCATGGGTCATGGGCCGAGAGGCAGGAAACAGAACAATTCACTAGCACCTGCTGTTTCCTTGCCCAAATACAATCAAAGATAAGCACTGAGTCTAAATAGGTGCCCCTGAGAATTTTCAAAAACTGATTTTTAGCTGCATTGCATATGACTTACCATAATGGCCATGCAAAGTTCTTCCACAAAATTCCAAGGCTTCTAGGCAATCTAATCACTTTTTTTTTTTTGAGACAAAGTCTTTCTCTGTTGCCCAGACTGGAGGGCAGTGGTGCGATCTTGGTTCACTGCAACCTATACCTCCCTGCTTCAAGCAATTCTCCTGCCTTAGCATCTCGAGTAGCTGGGATTGCAGGCACATGCCACCATGCCCAGCTAATTGTTTCATATTTTTAGTAGAGATGAGCTTTCACCATGCTTGCGCCATGTTGGCCAGACTGGTCTCAAACTCTTGACCTCAGGCAACCTGTCCATCTCAGCCTCTCAAAGTGCTGGGATTACAGGCACGAGCCACTGAGCCTGGCCTTAATCAATTAAAAAAGTCGCTGAGGGAGACTGGGCGAGGTGCCTCATGCCTATAACCCCATCACACTGGGAGGCCAAGGCAGGTGGTGGATTGCTTGAGCCCAGGAGTTCAAGACAAACCTAGCCAACATGGTGAAAGCCCATCTCTACTAAAAATACAAAAAAAAAAAAAAAAAAAAAAAAAAAAAAGAAATAGCCAGCTGTAATAGTGTATGCTTGTGGTCTCAGCTACTTGGGAGGCTGAGGTAGAGGATTGCTTGAGCCGGGGAGGCGGAATTTGCAATGAGCCATGATGGCGTCATTGCACTCTAGCCTGGAGAACAGAGGGACATCTTGTCTCAAAAAAAATATAAATAAAAATAAAAAATAAAAACTCTGGGCAGCACGCGGTGGCTCACGCATGTAATCCAGCACTTTGCGAGGCCGAGGAGGGTGGATCATGAGGTCAAGAGATCGAGACCATCCTGGCCAACATGGTGAAACCCTGTCTCTACTAAAAATACAAAAAAATTAGCTGGATGTGGTGGCACGCACCTGTAGGCCCAGCTACTCGGGAGGCTGAGGCAGGAGAATTGCTTGAACCCGGGAGGCGGAGGTTGCAGTGAGCTGAGGTTGCACCACTGCACTCCAGCATGGCTCCTGGTGACTGAGTGAGACTCTGTCTCAAAAAACAAACAAACAAACAAACAAACAAACAAACAAACAAAAAACTCTGAGGGGAAAATCAGCCAAAGTTTTAAGTTTTCATATTAACTAATTGAAATGTTCATCTGTCAGCATGTAATGCCTGAAAGAGAGCACAACTTCAGTTATTTCTTTGTTACTCAGTGCTACTCAATTCTACTGAAGGTCAGTCATTCAAACTAGATCTTATGTACCTTTTTATCAAATTTAATTATGACTGAAGGTTTGCCCCTATGATGTATTAACCTAGTTTTATGCTTAAGTAAACAGTATCCATGTTATCGTGCAGAGAAGACAAAGACAGATCACGTGGATTCAAATTCCATAGTTTCCACTCATTATATGTGATCCTAAACAATGTATTTAAACTTTTCTCAATTTCTTTATCTGTGAAATGCAGATAGTAATAGTACCTACCTTATAGAGTTATTATGAAGTTAAAATTAGTTAATATTTATAAAGTGCCTAGAAGAAGTAGGTCACAGAGAAGTCCACATTAGCAGTCATTAATTAAACAAATCATGATAATCTAAGACCTCATCAGCACAATGGCACATGCTTTTATTTGGAGAGTTTTATAAGAACTCCTATAATTTTCCTACTTTACTAATGAGAAAACTGAAGCCTAGAGAAACATTAGTGATTTGTCTAAGATACCACTGTTAATTAATCACAGAACTGGACTTCTGGAGTGGTCACAGAACCCTAAATCTTCTGATCCTTGACTCAGCTTTTGTTTCTGTACACCTGTACTAACAAAGTTAACATTTTCACAACCAAATATATCTGTGATTTCAAATGATGATAATACACATTTCAGGATCCACGGTTAAATAAAGGGAGGGGAAAGGAAACATTGCTACTATCAGACCAGTACTGTGTATAGCTCCAGGTTATGATTGCCAAATATATTTCAGGACACCCAGTTGCATTTGAGTTTCAGATGAACAACAAATGTTCTCTGTATATGAACATCTTTAATATTTCCTGGGGCATACTAATATAAAAAATTGTTCATTGTTTATATAAAATTAAAATGTATCTGGCATTCTGTATTTTAATTTGCTAAATTTGGCGACCCTACCCAGCCATTAAGAGAGAACTTAGTGGAGAATCCACTAAGATGAATCAGTGGAGAAACATAACTAGGTTAGCAATTCCCATGTGTATAAGTAGGTCAAAACAAAATCTCAATTCATGTCTTTTTTTTTTAATGAGGCAAAAGGTATCATATTTAAAGAACAGACACTATCATCTGCCTCATCTTCGACTTAGATAAATTTATAATATTAATAATAATAATGGCTCACATTGAATACTCTTCCTATGCCAGGCACTTTATAATAGTTATATTGATATTGTCTCATTTAGTGCTCATGCAACTTACTCTGGTTTTTAAAGTATTGTTATTATTCCCATCATACATGAGATAAATAAGTCAGTTTGAGCTAATTTACAGAGATTTATTTCTTACTCATACTGTGTCCATCAGGGGTGAACTGTAGTCTTTTTCCATGGGACCAGGTAGAGGGAAGGGCCTCCATCTGAGTCTTCTGGCTCATTTTGAGTCCTCATTCTGAGTCTTCTGGCAGAGACAAGAAAGATCATGGCACTACAGCACAGCTCTTAATGCTACAGCTTTGAAGCAGCACGTGTCACTTTCACATATATCACTAGCCAAAGCAAGACACACATCTAAGCCTGAAGCCAATGGGAGAGGAGAGGAGCATTCTCTCCCAAGATGCAGTGGCAAATATTTTGAGCAGTATTATACTCTACCTTGTGAAAAAGCTGAGGCACACAGACGTTAAGGAATTTACCTACAGTCACATTGTAGGATTTCAACCCAGGCATTTGCATCCACAGCTTTACTTTAGTCTCTCTACTATACTCCCTTCTTTATATGTGAAATGAAAACATGCACATTCACCCTATGTCTGTTAAGATAAATATTGAGCGTGCTGGCTCACTATGCAAAGAGAGAACTTTGGGATTGTGTCATTCTAGGTACCCCTGGCTGCCCCCCTGTGATGTCAGCTTCAGAAGTATCTGTAAGTCACATTGGGAGCATTGCTTTCTGCACTATGTACAATGCTGTAATTGAAATAGAATGTCTCTTTAGTTGTTATATAGGGTTTTAAAAAATATATAAACAGTGTCTTGCACTTTAAATAAGATCTATTAGTAAAGCCCAGACACTATTAGCCAGTGAAATGACTTTTGGGTCTCAGATGTTTGTACATTTTTTCATGATTTTCGTGATTGCCCCTGAGTGGTTACACCTCCTTTACCAAGCCAAATAATAGATCATACTTAAAGTGACATCTCACCAGAGACAGAGTGCTTCTGCACGGCCTTGGAGAGCCTGAGCTATTGAAAATGAATGGATATTAAAGTGAAATATTAGGCCACATAGTGGAGCATGGCTTGTTGCATAAGAATGTTAAAATGATGTTATTGGCAAGTTGGAGAACACAATAAGGAGAAAATGATTATAACAGCTAGTAAAAAATGATGTCTTATGAAAAATTCATTTATTACCTTAAAGGGTTTGTTCATAATTGCAACCATTTTCCCACTGTGATAAGAAAACATAAATCTTTTTTCTTTTATGCTCAGATGGGTGCTTTTCTTTGTTTTCTTTTAAAACATCCTTTTAAAACACATATCTATTTGTATTTCTCTAATTGATAAGAGAAATAAATTTTACTGAAATCAGCATCAAGTGAAACAAAAATTTGCACATAATATCTTTGAGAGGAGATTCTGAGAACCCCTTCCTTGGTTGTGTAATTTTACAAGTACATTTTATGGCACATAATTTTTCCATAAACAGCCACTTTCCATTGAAACATCACAGTGATCCAGAGCAAGGCTTTATTGATGCAGCATTAGAAAAAAATCCCTATGGGTCCAGACTGAAAATTCTGTTTCTGTAAGTGCATATAAACCTCAAAGATTAGACCGACATTGGGCTTCACATCACATTATATATTTTATTCCAAGTTGGGTAGAAAATTTTTATTTTTGAGTCAATATTTTAACGGGATAACTTACTTCTCCTTTTTAAAAAGTAAGCTTAACACAGAGAACATTGCTATCGAGTCCAAAGTTATGTGCTTTAATACATTCTTTTTCTTTGCTAAAAGAATATGCTCATTTAAAAAAAAATGTGTCAGCATGTTTTAAGTTTACTGGACTGAAAGAGCCTTCAATGCCAGAGCCAACAAGCACTCAGCTGGTTAAGGATACAAAGCTGAGGCATGGAACAGAGCAATTGTTCTTGACCTTAGCTCAGAGGTTTACAAACTTCACCTGCCTGGGTTACATTCCCAGCATGTCTGAGTTAACTGGTCTGGAGTGCAGCCTGGGCACCAGAATTTGAAGGCTTCCCAGGTTGATTCTACTGGACAGTGAAGAATGAGAATTCCTGGAGCCAGAATCGAGAAAGAAGAGCATATTGATCAACAGTGGAACAGAGAGGAATCTTGTGGAGGCCTTAATGGCCTAATTGTCTTCTGGTAGAATTGGGCATAACCTGATCCTCCTTAATCTCCTTGTGTTTTCCTCCTCCTTCTTTTTCTTTTTCATATATTGAGTCCTCCTTAATACTGTCGAATTCAGACTATACACGAAATCCTCCATCATATGCTTTAGGCAATTATATTTCTCCTGTTTTGCAGACAGGAAAATGGGTCACCAGACAGATTTAGTAATGGGCCCAGTGTTGCACACTCATGATAGTTCCTGTATTCAACAGGTGAGCATAGAAACACATTTTAATCTTCTTATGACTCCTATATCAGTTATAAAAGTTCCTGAGTCACAGTAGGTCTCCTTTCTGAAATTTTATTTTTTGTGTTTGCATTTATATTTGTGAAATGGAAATACGTTTGAAAGTCCAGGAGACTCTCCTCTTCCCAAGCATTTCCACTCTAGATTTTTATTGTTACATACAACCAATAGGCAGCTATTAAGTAGGATTGAGTATGATTGTCTATTTATACACAAATATCTCCAAAGAAGGTGGTGACTTTGGTAATAGATTTAGCTATTAAATCTTTTTATACATTAACTAAAGCTTTCTGAATTCTCACTTTGATCATTTATCATTGAGCACTCAGCTCAAATCCATTAAATCATGATAAAGGGGAAAACGAAGACATGTGACTGAGACTCCAAGTGGCTACAAGGAAATTGAGATGGACCAAGGACAAATGAAGTGAAAGGGACATAGTCTATTTTTCTAAAGATTCCTCTGTGGTCAGACAATGACAATATTGTAAGCAAAGCATCTCCTCCTTCTTATGACTAAACTTGCCTCTTACAGTCACCCCTCTTTAAGTTTCTAACTCTTCGCATATGTTTTACATGTAAATATGCAAATAAGTTATTGTCCAGCAGATTAGTGACTTATAAGCAACCAGTAAGTGGTTAGGGAGGAAAATAACCATGAAAAGATCTGTAAACTCTCTGTTTACATATGTATTTTACTTGCAGAAAAGGACATAAAAGCAAAACTCATCTCACTCAAAATTTGTTTTGCATTTTCTAAAAAATTTAGGTATCTCAAAATTATAATTTTATAAAAATACAGCACTAAATATATACTTTTATATAAATATAGCACTATTTGGTTTTGCATTTCCCAATTGCTGCTAGCCATCAGTGACTGCTTTCATCCAGACTATCCCCGTGTTTTCTGTCATAGAGGAAGTCACAAAACGATTCCCTGCCACTGAAATTCCAGGAGGAATAGTGTCTTTAACCAGTGAACGTTATCAGTAATACAATATGAAGTCTCAGGATTTATAGCCTAACACATGCCTCAGACTTGCCTATTTCCATTCAAAGTCACCTCAGAAACCAATAAAATCCCATGGGCCTCTACTGTTCTAAGCATTTTGTAGTCGCCTCTGCTAGACATACTTTTCACAATTACTACATTGAGTATTTTTCCACTTCTGGAATAACTGTGCATATAAAGATGTTGGAATTTTTTTCTTTGGCCTAAAAATGTTCAGGAAAACCAAGATGTTATGCTAAATTTGAACAGTCTTCAAACGTCCTGTGTGGAGGAGTTATCTCTCTGAAGTCATTCTTAGTCATTCTTTTTCTAAATAATCAAGGACCGGTTTCTATCCATAGACGAAGCCTTGATTAACTTGGAATAAAAGCCTTCCACAGTAAAAGAGACTGAAGAAGCATCTATGTATGTTGGAACTAAGGAATCATTCCCTGGGTTTAAGTCCCATCATCTGTCAGAGCAAACAGCTGGGACATTGATACCCTCTCTCATTTAAACCCTCAGCCTTCAAGTCAGTATGGAACAAGCATTTTGTTGCACTTATGGGAATTCTGAAGAATATTCTTCCAAGAGATTATTAGCTGTATTCTTCACTGCACAAGGTCACAATAGAGCTGACAGATATAAAAGAATTTCTCCTAGTTTTCATTTTCTAAATGACAAGTCAAAGGAAGTGCTACCTTTGATACTGTCTTTGGTACTAAAATAAGTGCCACTTGAGTCTTTTTGGCATACCAGACCCTTAAAGGGTGCATTAGTCAGGGATCTCCAAAGAAACAGGACCAATACGATCGATGTAAATGTAGACATAGAGACAGATATAAAAACAGATATAGAAGAAGAGTTGCTCTTCTCAATGCTCAAGTGATTACAGAGGCTGAAAAGTCCCACAATCTGCCATATTTAAGCTGGAAGCCCAAGAAACCCAGTGGTGTAGCTCCAATCCAAGCCCAAAGGCCTGAGAGCCATAGGAGCCATGGATTTCAGTAAGTTCTGATCAAAATCTGAAGGACCACAAAACAAAACTCTGGTATCGGAGAGCAGGAGACGATGACTGTCCTAGGTCAAGAAGAGAGGGAAATTCACCCTTCCTCTACCTTTTTGTTCTCTTCAGACCTCAATGAATTGGATGATGCTTGTCCACATTGGTGAGGGCAGACTTTTAAAATTTCAGTCTACTGATTCAAATGCTAATCTATTCCAGAAACACCCACAGAGATGCACCTAGAGATAATACTTTAGGAACTATCTAAGCATCTCTTAGCCTAGTCAAACTGTCACATATAATAAACCATCACGCAGGGAAACCTATACATTATGGCCCAGTTGATACATGGTCGCCTAGCTTTCTTGCTTTATGCTGCGAGTCCTCAATTTCACATATCTCCTATTTAAGAGGGGAGCAGACACATAGCAAAAAGCATTTTATACAACATCAAAGATGCCAAATCATTTTAATAAATTAGAGTGAATGTGATGATAGATACTGCCAAAAACTTCAAGATTCACTTTTCTAATAGGATTGTTGATCAAATTGGATGATAGCCAGGTGACTGAATGTCTAGATGTGATTAATATAAAATGGGACTGTCTTTCTTGAGTAGGATTTAAGATGGTCTGGAGATAAATCCAAAAGGAGAATTAGAAAGTATTTTGAACAATGTAAATTATACTGGAATAAGAATATCACTCAACAAAATAACCCTTTGAAAGCCTGCAGTCTCATGCATACCTAAAATGTACAGTATTTGAGAAAGAGATGCACGGTTTCACAGTCAATCTCTTTTTCTTTTTTGAGATGGAGTCTCACTCTCTTGGCTCACTGCAATCTCTGCCTCCTGGATTCAAGCGATTACCCTGCCTCAGTCTCCTGAGTAGCTGGGACTACAGGTGTGCACCACCATGCCCAGCTAATTTTTTGTATTTTAGTAGAGATGGGGTTTCACCATGTTGGCCAGGATGGTCTTGATCTCCTGACCTTATGATCCACCCACCTCGGCCTTCCAAAGTGCTGGGATTATAGGCATGAGCCACCACTCCTGGCCCACAGTTAATCTTTTCATAATTCACCATATTATTGATTTATTCACTCAGTGACAATTTTTCTCAATCTACATAATCATGTCTCTGAAAATATACAGTAATTTGCTTTTAATCAGAAAGTTTCTGTTTAATATTTATTTATAAACTTAAGGAGAGTTAAGTTGGAATCAGTAGAGTTGTTGGTGATGGTAGTAATGGAGTGTGGTCTTTATTTGTTTCCAATAGCCTAAGTTTCATATTATTTGCACATACAGAATAATCTCATGAAAGAGCAATATATATCCCTTAAGGACCCTTTAACTTGGTTTTTAACCCATCTCAGGTCTTATTGTCCTAATAGCCACCAATTTAGTACCAAGATCTTGGGATATTAACTCAGTTTTATATCATTTGAGGTTGAACCTCAAAAGCATTACATCAGCTATTACAGATTCATAATTTCTTTTCGAATGGTTGTTGATAATACCACATGGGCTAAACTACAATAGTTATTTTGATATTCTTTCTTATGAAAAAATACTTTTAAAATGTAAATGAAATATTGTAATAGAACAGGGTTTCCTGGCCAACACAGATTCTGAAGTTTGGGTAGAAATGGTGCAAATCAGGGAATAGAGAAAAAGAAATAAATGTCCTATTAGTACATTTATGAGAGTTAGGCCAGCTGTTATATCACTACATGAAAAAAGTTTGATATAAAAAGTTTATTCTATTTTCCTGGCACTGAATTTCTTTAAGGATCTTGAACTTTAGTAAATTAATCAAACTCAATATAATTACAATATAAACTACAAAAATATACTAATATTCTATAGATGGTATAGTTTCTATACCACAATAAACATGAGTGAATTTTAATCACAGAAATTTATCACATGGAAGAATATTTGGCTCATATTAATACTAACATGCTATGCAACCAGCTCTCAGCTATTGTTTACTAATTATGAAGCTGTTCCCAATTAGCACTTAAATAAATATGCACAGTGGCTGAAACTTTTCCACTAATTTTAAAACAATATTTTAACAAAAATGCACCATTTTATGTTTTGAATGTATCTTTTCAGGTTGGCGAAGAGAGTTTTCTGTGTAGGTTGGCCAATTAAAGGAAGCTGTAAACTTTCTAGGGTTTACAAACACTATAAAATTCTTAAATCATACAGCTTCTCCTTGCCCCTGGCAATTGACTTTGGCAGTTGTAAAATTGATTTTTGGGGTGGCTTGAATCTGATCCAGCATCCTAGCTAATTGGAAAACCATGCTTGTGATATAGTATGTCTTGAAAGTGGGCAAGATAGCAGACGGTTTCTAAAGCAAATTAAAAGCTAACAAGCCCATGTTGGACAGCAGCACTTAAAGTGCAAAGGGAAAATGGACAAAGTTCCATTGCTCTGACAACAGCAGTATATTATATGTGCGGTATCTCTTTCTGTTTTGTACAGAAATCTAAAGGCATATATGCCTTTCAGCTAATAGTCTTACTAAGTAAAACCTCCTTCCTCTAGTACTTTTACTAAGTCTCCTTAACATTCTTTTATCTAGGGTTTACATTTGCAATTTTTTTTATTTTGAAAATGCTTTTATTATATTATAGGTCACATAGGTCATAATAATCATTCTTTGTTCTCTTCAACAAAAACAATAATTTCCTGCTATGTTTTGTTTTTCCTTTATCTTTACAGCACATTGTGGTGTTAAATGAATTAAGATACAATTAAACCATGAAGAGGAGGCTCTTACACCTGTGACTCCGTCTCACTGCTCTTGGTGGCTAACTCTAATCAATCAGGCAGAGCAGAAGGAGTATGAACTTTGTTACTTGTGTCAGAGACAGTGAGGGCTATTTCCTTTAACTTGCTCAATCCATATCGAGATAAGGCTGGATAGACAGCTGAAAACTAAGAATTCTCTTTCCTCTTAAACAAGTAATGTAGGGTTTTCACTGGAGAGTATGATTCCATTAATTCAACCAAAAATTGTTGGCAAGGTCACAGTAGCCTCCTTTGGCGGTTTTGTAGGAAAATAAGAATAAGTATAAATTTTAGAGTCCGGTTTTTTGGTCACCAAACAATTCCCTGCCTTGGCATGAATAATGAAGTTAGTTTCGTTTGCCTGCATTTGTCATTGTCTATTCGGATAAATATTTCACAATATTCATTTTTCCTTGATGTGGTAGTCATCAAAATCATCATCCTTTAAGATTTTTCTTTAGTGTTATACAAAAGATGCGAATCATTTGTTTTTGTTTCCTCTGAAGCCTATGTATTACATCAGTAAGAACAAATATTTTATTTATTCTGTATCTAACATCATATACTGGGCATGTGGTAGAATTTGGAAAATGTTAATTGACCACTTGGTATTTTCGTAGACTCACAGCACTGTTGATTTTCTTGAATGATCGAGAATGTTACCTTGTTATTACTTACCCAGTATGTGACGTGTTTTGGAATGTCTCTGAGCCTTTCTATTAATTCACTTGATTCTGACATGTTCTTCATATAGTCAGTACATTTCCACCTGCAAAAGAGCTGCAAAATCTAAATATTTTTGATAGTATTATGCAGAGATCAAATCATTTAAGAAAAGCCTAAATGATGAACAATTATTTACTCTTATCTGAGTAAATTTTGTTATCATGATAACACAATTTCTCCTGGGTGTCTATCTGCTCAAGGATACAGTACTTCAGTTCACTAGAATTTTTTGGTGGTCCTGCTCAAAGCCTAGGTGAGAAATGATTGCCACAAGCCATGTGGGTAGAAATACTTATCTGCCAATAAAAAGTTTAAGGAAACAAAAATGTCCAATTTTATTTAATGTGGAATGTGTGCATTTCTTTGAACTTAGCATAATTTGAATGTGTATTAAAATAAAGAAATAGGCAAGGATTTCCTGCTAAGTATAAATTACTGTGTGGTAATTTAGCTAGCGAAGCTGGGAAGTGGACCGAAGCCTGTATTACTAGATTCTAGTGATAATATTAAGTTTACCTAGAAGCATTAACATACTCCATAGATTCTGGATTTATTTGTTTTTTGTTAGAATTTTCATGTTTTTGGAATTTTTTTCGGGTAATGAACAAAGAGGCCATCTGACCTTTGCTGAAAGTAAAAAACATGACTCGCCTTATCTCTGCAAGCATTATGACCATGGAATTAGGTCGCCTGTGAGTCCCTAGCTAGTTCCAGTTTGTGCTGATGAGGACTATGGCCCCTGTTGAGAAGTGCTGATGAACTTATTTTAATAATATTTTATCCACCGTAGACAACTTGTTTCAGAGACTGCCTCTCTAGAAAAGACTCCTAGAGGTAATCGCTTTTATTCGTGTGCCTTACATTTTGCAGAACAGTTCAGCAACTGGAAAATATATGTAAGTAGAAAATTCAATATGTCTAGAGGGGAAAGGAGAATCTTGAGAAGCAATATATCTCCCTTTCTCCCTCTCAGGTAATACTGATCTTTTTAAAACCCAGACATTGAGTCTTGGGTTTGATCTCCAAACTAAGGGTGATCATTGTCTCTGAAAAGTGAAATTTCTGCCCCTGGGCTGCTGTGAATTTTGTTGCCAGGTCTTTAACATCTTCATCTTTGATGTAGCAGGGGATGGAATGTAGCAACAACATAACTGTGGGTTTGAAAAATCTGGACTGAGTGCAGTGGCTCACGTCTGTAATCCCAGCACTTTGGGAGGCCAACGTGGGTAGATCACTTGAGGTCAGGAGTTCGAGACCAGCCTGGCCATCATGGCGAAACCCCATCTCTACTAAAAATACAGAAAAAAAAAATTGCTTGGCGTGGTGGCACATTCCTGTAGTCCCAGCTATCTGGGAAGCTGAGGCAGGAGAAGGGCTCGAACCTGGGAGGTGGAGGTTGCAGTGAGCCAAGAACGCGCCATTGCACTCCAGCCTAGGCAACAGAGCAAGACTCCATCTCAAAAAAAAAAAAAATCTGAAAGTTTCCCTCCCTAACCCTGGCATGTTGTAGAATCCTAGGCTATAAGAGAAACTCTTTTGCTGCCTACTTCTCAATAACAAAATTTGGTAGCCTATTATTTCAAGAACTTATGAAACCATTACAAACACATTGCATTGTCCCTTGACACATGCAAAATACTTTTTTTTTTTTTACTAATCCTATATTTGATTGACAAATCATAGTTGTATACATTTATGGGGTACAATGAGATGTTTTGATATATGCATACAATGTGCAATGATTAAGTTAAGCTAATTAACATATCCATTACTTCGCTTACCTTTTTTAGTGGTTACACAATTTGAAATTTAATATCTTAGTTATTTTTACATATACTGTATAATATTATTAACTGTATGTCTGTCCAGAGCCAATAAAACTACAATAAAATAATAAAATAAATATTATTGACTATAGCCTATCTTCTGTGCAATAGCTATCAAAACCTATTCCTCCTGGGAGTGGGTAAATCTTTTTGTAGAGAAATAAATAAATAAAATTAAAAACGTATTCATCCTATCTGAACTTTTTATTTGCTCAACTTCTCATTCCTTCCCTTCTCATCCCCTAAACCTCTGGTATCCATCATTCTACTTTCTACTTCTATGAGTTCAACTTTTTAAAAATTTGATGTCATACAGTATTTGTCTTTCTGTGCCTGGCTTACGTGACTGAGGCTAATAGTCTCTAGATTCATTCATGTTGTCACAAATAAAAGTATTTTCCTCCCTTTTTTTAACTGAATAACAGTTCACTGTGTATATGTATTACATTTCCTTGTTTATTCATCCATTGATAGACACTTAGGTTCATTCCATATCTTGGCTATGGTTAATAATGCAGCAATGAACACGGGAGCACAGATATCCCTTTGACATACTGATTTCAGTTCTTTTGGATATGTACTCAGAACTGGAATTATTGGATCACATAGTAGTTCTATTTTTAACTTTTTGAAGAATCTCCATACTGTTTTCTATAATGGCTATAGTAATTTACACTCCCAAAAACAGTGTACAAAGATTCCCTTTTCTCTACATCCTCTCCAACACTTGATATCTTTCATCTTTTTTGATGAAAGACATTGTAGCAGGTCTGAGATGATCTCTCATTTTGTTTTTAATGTGCATTTCCCTAATGGTTAGTGACACTGAGAATTTTTTCATGTAACTGTTAGTTATTTGTACATCTTCTGTTGAGAAATGTCTGTTCAGGTTCTTTGCTGAACTCCTTTAATAGGGCTATTTGGTGTTTTTGTATTGAATTATCTGAATCTGTTATATAGATTGGATATTAATCCCTTATCAGTTGTGTGGTTTGCAGATGTTTTCTCTAATTCTGTAAATTATCTCTTCACTTTGTTTCCTTTGCTGTGCAGGATGTTTTTGGTTTGATAGTATTCCATTTGTTTATTTTTGCTTTTGTTTCCTGTGCTATTGGGGTCATAGCCAAAAAATCATTGCCCAGATGAATATTGTAGAGCTTTCCCTTGTTTTTGTTTTGTTGTTGTTGTTTGTTTGTTTGTTTGTTTTTTAATTCCCTAATGGTTTTACAAGTTTAGGTCTTATATTTAAGTGTCTAATTCATTTTGAATTTATTTTTGTATAAGGTGTGAGAAAAGAGTTGAATATCATTCTTCTACATGTCGATATTCAGTTCTCCCAACACCATTTAAAGAGATTGTCCCTTTCCTCATTGTGTGTTCTTGATGCTCTTGTCAATAAGTGCATGGGTTTATTTCTTGGCTTTCTATCTTATTGCATTGGCCAATGCATCTGTTTTTATACCAGTACAACACTGTTTTATCATAATCACATTTTGTTTTTTGAGACAGGGTCTTACTCTGTTTCTCAGGCTGTAGTGCAGTGGCATGAACATGCCTTACTGTAGCCTGTCTCCCGGGATCAAGCAATCCTTCCACCTCAGCCTCCTGGGCAGCTGGAACTACAGACATATACCACCATGCCCAGGTAAATTTTTGTATATTTTGTAGAGACAGGGGTCTCACTATGTTACCCAGTCTAGTCTCAAACTGCTGAGATCAAGTGATCCTCCTGCCTTGACCTCCCAAAATACTGGGATTACAGGCATGAGCCAACATGCCCATCTGTGATCACTTAAAAATATGTTTTGAAATCAGGGAGTGTGATGCCTCCAACTTTCTTTTTGCCCAAGATTGTTTTCGCTCTTTGGGGTTTTTCGTGGTTTCACACAAATTTAAAAGATGTTACTTTTCTATTTCTGTGCAAAATACCATTGGAGTTTTGATAGGGATCTGTAGATCACTTTGGTAGTATGAACATTTTTCACATTATTTTTTCCAATCTATGAACGTGAGCTATCTTTTTATTAATTTGTGTTTTCTTCCATTTCTTTCATCAGTGTTTTATAGTTTTCAGTATAAAGTCTTTTTCTTCTTGGCTAAATTTATATTTAAGTATTTATTTTTCTGCTATTGTAAATGAGATTATTTTTCTAATAATTGGTTATTAGTATATAAAACACTACTAATTTTTGTATGTTGATTTTGTATCCTGCAAATTCACTAAAATTATTTTTCAGTTTTAACAGTTTTTCCATGAAGTCCTTTTGAAGTTCTCTTTATATATGATCATGCAATCTGCATACCGGGATGATTTAAATTTTTTCTTTTCAATTTGGATTACTTTCATCTTTTTCTCCTGCCTAATGGCTTTGGCTAGAACTTTCAGTACTATGTTGAAAATAAGTGGCAACAGTGAGCATCCTTGTCTTGTCCCTGATCTTAGTGGAAAAGCTTTCAACTTTTTACCATTGAGAATTATGTCCTACAGGATTGTTGCAATGCCCTTTATTGTGTTGAGGTACCTTCTTCTGTACTTAATCTTTTGCAAGTTTTTGCTATGACAGGCTGTTGAATTTTTTAAATGCTTTTTCTTCATCTAGTGCCACAATGATATGGTTTTTATCTTTCATTTTGTTAACCTGGTATGTCTCATTTATTGATTGGTTTATGTTGAATCATTCTTGCACCCTAGGACCCACTTAATCATGGTGAATAATTATTTTAACGTGTTGTTGAATTTGTTTTTGCTAATGTACTATTGAGGATTTTTGCATGTATCATCATCAGGGACATTGGCTTGCAATTCTCTTTTCTTGTAGTGTCCTTGTCAGTCTTTGGTATCAGGAAAATGCTGGCTTCGTAAAATGAATTTGGAGATATTCTGTATACTTTTTTTTTAAGTTTAAGAAGAATTGGCATCAATTTTTCTGTAAATGTTTGGTAGAATTTAGCAGGGAAACCATCTGGTCCTGGGCTTTTCTCTGATGGGAGGCTTTTTATTACTGATTCAATCCACATGCTCATTTAAAATTTTCTGTTTCTTCATGATTCAGTCTTCTCAGGTTGTATGTGTGTAAGAATTTAACCAATTCTAGATTATCCAATTTTTTGACATACAATTGTTCATAGTAGTTTGTTATGATCTTTTGCGTTTCTGTGTTATCAGTTTTAATGTCTTCTTTTTAAATTTCTGGTCTGAGTTTCCCCATTTTCACTATCTAGTCTTGTTAAAAGTTTGTTGATTTTATCATTTAAAAAATCTAATTCTTCCATTGGTTAACTTTTTCTAGTCTTTATTTATTTATTTTCTAATCTTCATTATCCTTTTCCTTCTGCTAATTTTGAACTTAGTTTGTTCTTTTATTTACGGTTCCTTAAGGTGTAACACTAGATGGCGTATTTAGGATCTTTCTCTTTTTTAGTACAGATGTTTGTCACAATGAATTCATCTTTTAGGATTCATGTGCAATATTCTTATGCAGTAGATTAGAAAGGTGGTTTAACCAGCAAAAAAAGGTGTATTATTTTTCTGCATATGTATCTTTCTATACTAATGAGACGAAAAATGTTGGTTAGAGCAATCACAGAAGATATAGTGCTTCCTTCTAAATACCAATTTAATGGATCTATGAGATACAGTAAAGACCCAGTGTGGCATGGCTGTAAGCCAAGGCTTGGCAAAGTAAGACTCACAGGCCAAATCCAGATTATCACCGGTTTTTGTACTTCCTATGAATAAAGAATAATTATTTTTGCATTTTTAAATGGTTAGAAAAAATGAAAATGCTTCATGACATGTGGGATTATAGAAATTTTAAACCTCAGTGTTCATAACCAGCGTTTTTTTGGAACATGGTCATGGTCTTTCATTTGCATACTGTCTATGGCTGCTGTTGTGTTATGATGGCAGAGCTGAGTAGTTGCCACAGAGACAGTGCAGCCCACAACCCTAAAATATTTACTATCTGGCCTAGTCCCTCCTATAGAGGGCATGCTTCTAGTCCTTATTTCATTGTTATTTTCTTCTTGGAGGAACGCAAAATAAATCAATACCTTTATGCTACACTGACCTGTCTACACTCAGAATCTTACATGATCATATCACAAACTAATCTGATTCAATTCAAAAGTTTCTGATGTCTAGCTGTGTTAGAAAAAATGAACAAACTTTAAGTATAGTCTCTATTTTTGATTGTCTTGCATGTTCCAATTATTAAAGACATATGGAAAATGTTACTTTAAGAACTTTGCCACTCTAGGCACACTGCCTGTGGAGTAGCCCTGTTTCACAAGGAAACGTAAAAATAAATAAATAAACAAATATAAAGTGAAAAAAAGACCTACTAGATGTCACAAATGCAATAGGGATGTATTAAACTAAATTATTTTAATATACTCACTAATTATTCCTAGTTGTCAACCTGCTCTGCACCCATTAAAGTAAAATTTTTATTGCTCCAGGAAAAAAACAAATAGAGATTAGACTTAAAAAGTTAACATTTGGCTTTGCCTTTTAAAACAGTCTTCTAAGGTTTAAGTGTCTATACTTAAGTTTGAAGCTTTTCGTTTTCAAAAATGAAGTTTTGCTGAAAGAAAAAATGCTTTACAAAGTAATTTCAAATCTAAACAGTAACAAGGTAAAAATAGGGAGTCAAGTCCTACTTTTTGGTCTTTTTGCTTCTTTTGTTATAGGCTGTTCCAATAGAAGGGTACAATATAACCACAATTCCTTATAGAAGGGAAAGAGAAGCAGAAAATCTTTGTTTTTGCTGAATGGCCGAGCATAATGGGAAGAGTAAGGCTGTAACCTAGGGTTATGAGGTGGATTTAGTAAGCATGTGAGGAACAAAGAGCAGGAATTTCTCCCTAAATCCTCCAGCAAAGTTTGGAATGCCTGTGGTCTCATGGTACCATGTAAATATGACAAAACCCAGGCATCCCAGCACACTCACACCCGTCAGCAGACAACTGATTGCCTAGTTGGAGAAACCATTTCTTCCCTCTTATAAAGCACCAACAAGAACCAATGGAAGTGTTATCATTGCCAGAAAAAACAAGCAGACCAAAACAACACTTCAAAGGCTCTGGAAATTAAACTGCCATTGGAATGATAATCTACAAAGTAAGCCAAGATCTACATGCTAAACCTAAATATAGTGAATTGGTGTTAAAAATAAAAGATTTAAATAGGACTCAGAGCTTTCTAACATAATAGACAAAATATCCAGGATAAGATTGAAAAATTACCTGTCATAACAAGAACCAAGAAAATATAAACCTGAATGAGAAAACACAATCAACTGATATCAACACTGAAATGAATTCAATGTTGGAATTATCTGACAAGGATTTCAAAGTAGCTATTAAAAACATTTTCAACCCTCAACACATCAAACAACAGATCCTCAACATATATAAAACAAACAAAAAAAAGATACAACTGAAAGAAGAAAGAAAATACACAATTATACTTAAAGATTTTAACATTCCCCTCTCAGCAGCTGATAGAACTACTAGACACAAATTTAGCAAGGATATAGATGATACGAAATAAACAATAGGAACTAATTGGCATATATTGAAAAAGTGAATATACTTTTTTCCCAATTGATCATGGAATATTTACCAAGATCGACAATATTCTGGGCTATAAAACGGACCTCAAGAAATTTAAATTGTCCTTTTCTGTGTTCTGTGGACATAATGGAATAAAACTAACAATAACCAAAAGACTATTGGAAAATTTCTAAATATGTGGAAATTAAAGAGCATACTTCTAAATAATGTAGATGTCAAATAAGTCTCAAAAGAAACAAAAATACATAAAATTGAATAAAAATGAAAGCCATATCCGATTTTACTGAACACAACTAAAGTAGTATCGATGAATTTGTAGCACTAATGCTTATATTATAAATAATTAAAAGTTTTGAAATAAAAAACATAAATTTCTATTTCAAGAAAGTCGTAAAAGAAGAAAAAAATAAACAAAGTAAAGAAAAGGAAGGAAATAATAAACATAAAAGCAGAAATCAAAGAAACTGAACTGAAGAGAAAGAAAGAACAAAACAAAAAGCACTGCCCAACTTCAAAGTATACTACAGAGCTGTAGTAACTAACTAGTACAGCATGGTATTAGTACATAATAAAAACAGACACCTAGACCAGTGGAACAGGGTAGAGAGCCCAGAAATAAAGCTACACACCTACAACCATCTGATCTCTGACAAAGCCAACAATAACAAGCAATTGGAAAAGGATTCCCTATTCAATAAATGCTGCTGGGATAATTGGCTAGCCATATGCAGAAGATTGAAATTGAGCCCTACTTTTCACCGTATGCAAACATCAGCTCAAGATGGATTAAAGATTGAAATGTAAAATCTAAAACTATAAACGCCCTGGAAGAAAACCTAGTAAATACCATTCTGGACATTGATCCTGGCAAAGACTTCATGATAAAGACTCCAAAAGCAATGTCAATAAAACAAAAAACTGACAACTGAAACCTAACTAAAGAGCTTCTGTACAGAGAAAGAAACTCAGCAGAGTAAACAGACCACTTACACGATGGGAGAAAATACATACTATGCATCCGACAAAGGTCTAATGTCCAGAAACTATAAGGAACTTCAACAAATTTACAAGAGAAAAATGAACAACACTATTAAAATGTGGGCAGAGTTCATAATCAAACAGTTTTTGAAAGAAGACATGCATGCTGTCAACAAGCATATTAAAAAAAGGCTCAGTATCACTGATGATTAGAGAAATGCTAATCAATCAAAACCATAACGTGATATCATCTCACAACAGTCAGAATGGCTATTAATAAATAGTCAAAACTTAGCAGATCCTGGCAAGTTTACAGAGAAAACGGAATGCTTGTATACTGCTTATGGAAAGTAAATTAGTTCAGCCACTGTGGAAAGCAGTCTGGAGATTTCTCAAAGCACTTAAAATAGAACTACCATTCAACCCAGCAATCCTATTACTGAGTTTATACCAAGGAATATAAATTGTTCTACTATAAAGGCACATTCATGCGTATGTTCACTGCAGTGCTATTCACAATAGCAAAGACATGGAATCACCATAGATGCCCATGAATTGTGCAATGGATGCAGAAAATATGGTACATATGTACCATAGAATACCATGCAGCCATAAAAAGAATGAAATCATGTCCTTTGCAGCAACATGAATGGAGCTGGAGACCATTATTCTAAGTGAAGAAATACAGAAACAGAAAGCCAAATACTGCATGTTCTCACTTCTAACTGGGAGCTAAAGACTGAGTACACATAGACACTAAGGCAGGAACAGTAGATCTGGGGAGGTCCGAATTAAGGGTATAGGGTGGGAGGAAGGTGAGGATTGAAAAGTTCCCTATCAGGTACTACGTTAATTACCGGAGTGAAAAAGCTATCTGTACATCAAACGTCCTCAACACACAATTTATCCATGTAACAAACCTGCACATGGACCCCTTGAACCTAAAATAACAGTTGGAAAAAACAAAATAAAGGCTGAATCTTCAAAACAAAATCAATAGGATTAATAAACATATAGCAAGATTGATTATAAATAAAACAGAAGATGCAAATCACCAATGTGAGGAATGAAATAAGAAATTGCCTTAAACCTATAGATTAATTTGGTAAGAATTAGAAACTCTGAAATACTATTTTCCAGGAAGTAGCTAAATGTTAATGTGGATACTGTCTGAAATAATGCTACCTGAATACAGTTAAACATAACTGGGTTGGATCAGGTAGACAGAAGTGAAATAGTCTAAGTCAATCAGTTTGTGTGAATGAGGAGCTTGAGAGAAAACTTGAGTGCAATTTTTAAAAGTAATGTTAATTTTTTTGCATATCTGGCTCATAGTTTATAAACTTAAACCTTACTGAAATAATTGCATTGTACTGAGTATATTTGAACATGCAGCTACAGGAGTGATGAGAAACCTGGAAAATCTTAGTAAGTCAGTTTCTGCTCAGCATCTACTTCAGAGCATCCTTGGCAATCTACTCCCTCCCTTGGAGAGATCACGTCCTTGAAGATAAAGAGACAAATGGTTGATGTCCAGAAAATTTCCTGCCTGCAAATTCCTGAAGCTCAGTTGAGAACAATGCCACCCGTTCCTCATAAATTAGAATGACGACAATCTGTATTCCAAATAACTAGCACAGAACTACCCAGTAGCAGAGCTGTGGCTGCATGAGCAAATTAGAATTTTGAGCTGTCTTGAGATATGCAACCTAAATACAAAGAGCATTTTCTGGATCTGTGTAACAAAATTTTCTACTGAGATTTCTCCCTCATTGTCTCAAGGGATCCAGAATCCTTTATCAGCTTCTACTAAATAATGTAACACAAGCTTTACTTCTTTGTAATACTTTAATTATCAGCTTGAATTTTTAGCTGTTAGAAAAAGCATCAGTCTAATTGTTCCTAATTGTTCGCAGTTTTATTATTTTCCCCTCTGACCTTATATAATAAGCTATTTCCCTATGTATAAATTTTAGGGCCACACATAACTAAGTATGCAATAAAGTCTCAAATAGCAATTGTTTAATTTCCATTAGGCTTTTTAAAGTCTCTGGCCCTAGTTTTTAAAGCTTCCTTACCATGGTTTTTAGATTCCTTTCATCCTAGAAATCAAATACTGAAACCACTGTCACACTGGATGAATTTTTTTCTAACAATTCCCGAGTCATCCCTTTAGCATGACTACAATAACATGAGAGCCATTTGCTAAAGTTGTAAGATTTTTAAATAGAAGACATGCTTTATGAGCAGCTATTCACTTAACGCATGGCTTGAACTTCTCAGGAAGTTTTCCTCCTAGTTATCCTTTCAAGTATCATAATAATTTTGTTTTAGTATATTGTCATTTATGAAGTAATACATGCTTGATGTGAACAGTATTTGAAAAGTTCTAAAGGCAAGATTATATGTTTACAGAACAGCATCGCAGTTGTTAGAACAATGTACCTGGTGCGTTAGGCCTGCTTTATCTCTGAAGGAGTTACTAGATTTGAGTCGAGGCACTATCAGTGTTTCTCATAATTAATTTAATACTGGTAGCCTGTTAGAGTGATAAAAATTCAATGGAATCATCAAAAAGGATAAAATATTCATTATTTTTAGTGAGAGGGGATGTTCTTGATCTTATTTTTTTTTGCTATAGCCTCTCTTAGTACCTTCCAAAAATGTTCATCGTTTTTCAGAAAAGTATTCTTACTGCCAAATGTTTCCAATGAAAAAAAAATCGTCTGCATTCAAATTATCTTGTACTAAGATACTTTAATAAATTGCTCTACTAAGCAATCATCACTATTTGAATTACTATAGTATTTTGAGGGAAAGAATAAAATGAGAAATGTAAACAAATGCAGATAATTGAAAATGGACTGCAGTTCCAGAGAATTCCGTCTGTATTTAATACAGTCTGAAACCCATTTCTATAAAATTCAGGTGAATTGCAGAACAAAAGACAAGATGATTAAAGGAGCATTGTGATAGATTAGTGAGTCGGTGAATGGCTATAAGTAGTGGAAACTGGGAAGTTGCTCCTCTGAAGCAGAAAAATTGTAAGGAGAATATGGATAGAAGAAGAGAAAACAAAGCAGAGTCAAAAAGAAAAGAGAAATTAAGAGAACAGAGTAGAGGAATTAAAAAAGAAAGTATAACAAATGTAAAATATTTCCCTTAACAATGCTGTATCTAAAATGAATAAGCCATTGATACTTGATTTCATAAATCTAGATGAAAAGTTATACATC
The DNA here is from genome assembly GCA_963573385.1 of Cacajao melanocephalus. NCBI lineage: Eukaryota > Metazoa > Chordata > Mammalia > Primates > Pitheciidae > Cacajao > Cacajao melanocephalus. The sequence continues at coordinate 64,579 of CAUYLG010056272.1, read as the reverse complement.
AGGTAAATTGTCAGCAAGTATTAAGATATTTGCATGTAGTCTAAACACCTGCATAATTTAATTTTTCACTTTGGCAGCACAGACATTGGTGTATTCTTCCTCATTTTCCCTATCTGTCTTCATTTAGGTTGGAAATGGATATTCTAAATAATGCGTATCCTATAGCACTTATCTGTAACCTAACTAGATTTCATCAGTAACTTTTACAGTTCTCCTAAGATAATGCCATGCTTTCTGATGCCGTATTAAAAGTACTTTTTATATTTGTTAGTTGCAACTGAATGATGCTTTCTAAAAAGCAAAATGGATTTGCAATTCATTATAACTGCTGTCTTTTAGAGAAAATAAAAAGAAAATATTTTTAGTTGCTGATGAATGTGTTTGAACTATTGTATTGAGATAACTCACTTAAAGATTTAAACCTCAAATTTACTAAATAAGACACACTAAGAGACAAAAGGGTATTCTTCTCATCAAGAAGGGGAATAAACCTGTCGTTCTTTTCTCCTCTGATCCTGGGTATTTTAGTTTAGGTGATTTTTACATATTAGTCATGAACCTGATACAACCACATTCATAGGTAATGGAACTTTGACCATAAGATTTAATTTGTTATTGAATTTAAACCCAACAGTTGCTATGCTTTGTAGCAGAATCTATGATGGGATAGCTCAGCTTTTAACATGGTTCATTAATTTCCAAGTACTTTTCAGATTTCATTGCACAATATCCTGCTTTCACTATCTAATGAAATACCCTGCACTTTCGCAATTGTTTTAACTTTGGTGCTGGATTTGGTTTGCCTGTAGTTTATTGAGGACTTTCACATAGATATTATTCAGGAATATTGGCATGAAGAAGCACTAAACATGGAGAAGAAAAACCAGTACCAGCCACTGCAAAAACACAGCAATATATAAAGATCAGTGATACTGAAGAAACTGTATCAACTAGTATGCAAAATAAACAAATAGCATCATGATGACAGGATCAAATCTACACATAACCATACTCACCTTAAATGTATATGTAAATGTGCTAAATACCCCTGTTAAAAGACAGAGACTGGCAAATCAAATAATGAGTCAAGACCCATCAATGTGCTGTATTCAGGAGACTCATGTGCAAAGACACACACAGACTCAAAATAATGTCCTGGGTGACTCCTGGGTAAATAATGAAATTAAGGCAGAAATAAATAAGTTTTTTGAAACCAATGAGAACAAAGTCACACCATTCCAGAATCTCTGGGACACAGCTAAAGCAATATTAAGAGGGAAATTTATAGCACTAAATGCCCACATCAGAAAGCTAGAAAGATCTCAAAGCAGCACCCTAAAATCTCAACTAAAAGAGCTGGAGAGACAAGAACAAACTAATACAAAAGCTAGCAGAATAAAATAAATAACTAAGATCAGAGTAGAATTTAAGGAGATAGAGACATGAAAAACCCTCCAAAAACTCAACAAATCCAGGAGCTGATTTTTTGAAAAAATTAACAAAATAGATAGACCACTAGCTAGCCTAATAAGGAAGAAGAGAGCGAGACTCAAATAGACACAATAAAAATGATAAAGGGGATATCACCACTGACCCCACAGAAATACAAACTACAATCAGAAAATACAATAAACACCTCTATGCAAATAAACTGGAAAATCTAGAAGAAATGGATAAATTTCTGGACGCATAGACCCTACCCATACTAAAGTAGGAAGAAGTTGAATCCCTGAATAGACTAATAACAGTTCTGAAATTAAGACAGTAATTGATAGCCTATCAGCCAAAATAAGCCCAGGACCAGACGGATTCACAGCTGAAGTCTACCAGAAATACAAAGACTAGCTGGTACCATTCCCTCTGAAACTATTCCAAAAGGTGGGACTCCTCCCTAACTCATTTTATGAAGTCACCATCATCCTGATACCAAAATTGGGAAGAGACACAGCAAGTAAAGAAAACTTCAGGCCAATATTCTAAGTATTCTTTGTAATACTGTTGTAAATGGGATTACTTTCTTACTTTGCTTTGTGAATAATTTGTTGTCGGTGTGTAGAAAGACAACGGATTTTTTACGTTAATTTTATATCTTGCAATTTCACTGAACTCATTTTTTATTTCTGACAGATTTTGTTTGATCATTAGGGCTTTTACAAGTAAGATCACATGACCTATATGCAGGTATTATTTTACTTTTGCCTTTCAAATGCCAAAGCTTTTTATTTTTTTTTTTCTTGCCTAATTGCTCTGATTAGAATTTCCAGTACTATCTTGAATATAGTGGTAACAGTGGTCGCCATTTTTTTGTTCCTGTTTCTTTCAACTTTTTTACCACTGAATATGCTGGTAACTGTGGCCTTTTGCTACATGGCCTTAATTTCATTAACATAATTTCCTTCTATTATTACTTTGTTGAGAGCTTTTATTGTGAAAAATTATTGGATTTTTTTTCAAATGCGTTCTTTTTGCACCCATTAAGATGATAATGTGGTTTTTATTCTTCATTATGTTAATGTAGTATCTCACATTTATTGATTTTCATTTTTTGAATCCATCTTGTATCCCAAGAATAAATTCCACTCAGTCATAGCATATCATTCTTTTACTGTGATGTTGATTCTGTTTGCTAGTATTTTGTTGAGGTTTTTTCCCATTTATGTACATTAGAAACGTTGGCCTGTAGTTCCTTTTCTTGTAGCATCTTTATCTGTCTTTGGTATCAAGATAATGCTGGCCAAATAAAATTTAGAAATGTTCTTCCCTTTTCAATTTTTTGGAAGAAATTGAGAAGGGTTGGCATTAATTATTCTTTAAATATTTGTTAGAATTAATCAGTGAAACTATCTGGTCTTGGGCTTTTTTTTTTTTCTGTTGAGAAGTTTTCATTACTGATTCAGTCTCCTTATCTATTGTTAGTATGTTACAATTTTCCATCTTTAGATTTCAGTCTTGATTAGTTGTATGTTTCCAGAAATATATTCTTTTCTTCCAGCTTATTCTAATATTTTGGAATATAATTGTTTATAGTAGTCTCTTATGATCCTTTTTATTTATGTCATTAGTTTTAATGTCTTATTCATTTTTTATTTATATGAATATTTTATTTTTTTGTCTACCTAATAATTTGTCCATTTTGCTTATCTTTACAAATAACCAACTCTGTTTCATTGTTTATGTCTGTTTTTCTGTTTTCTGTGTATTTCTTCTCTGATGATGATTATTTCTATTCTTTTGTTAATGTTGTGCTTTGTTTTTTCCTCTGATTCCATTTCTCTGAGGTGTAGTTAAGCTATTTTCTTGAATATTTCTTCCTTTTAAACTATGGTCCTTTATTGTTATAAATCTCTCTCTTACTACTAATTTTGCTGCATTCCATAGGTTTTGGTATGTGTGCTTTTATTTTCATTTGTCTTAAGATGTTTTCTGATTTTCCTTTTTGCTCCTTTTTTGATTCATTGGTTATTCAAAAGTGTGTTGTTTAATTTTTACATATTTGTAAATTTTTCCATTTTCCTTGTTAATGATTTCAAATTTCCTTCTGTGGTAGTAAGAAAATATACTTCGTATGATTCAATCTTCTCATATATGTAAAGACTTGTTTTGTAATCTAACATGTGATCTATCCTGGAGAATGTTTCCTGTGTGCTTGATAAGAATGTATGTTCTGCTGTTGTTGGGGTGAATGTTCTATACGAGTCCACTAGGTCCATTACATCTGTAGTGTTTTTCAAATCTAATGTTTTCTTATTTATTCTCTATTTATTTATTATTAAATGTGAGGTATTGAAGTTTCTTACTGTTATTGTGGGACTATGCATTTTTCTCTTCAGTTCTGTCAATATTTGTTTATATATTTAAGTGCCCTGATACTAGGTGTATACATATTTGTAATTCTTACATCTCCATGCTGAACTGACCATTATAATTTTAATATAATAATATAATATAATGTCTTTCCTTGTCTTGTTTGAAGGTTTTTTACTTAAAGTCTATTTTGCCTGCACAAGCAGAGTCATTCTTGCTTTCTTTTGATTACCATTTACGTAGAACATCTTTTTCTATTCCTAAACTTTTAGCCAGTGTCCTTAAATCTAAAGTGAGTGAAGACAGTATATGTTTGGATTTTTTAAATCCATTCAGCTACATTAAGTCTTTTGAATAGGGAACCTAGTCTATTTACATTTGGTTATGAATAGGGAAGAGATCACTTTTCCCATTTGATTAGTTTTTTTTTTCCTCATAATTGTTTTGTCTCTATTTTTCTCTCTTGTTTTCTTATTTGTGTTTTGTTTATGTATTATATTGATATGTCATGAATCCTTTATCTTTTTCTTTTCTGTGACTTCTATAGATATTTTCTTTGTTATTACCATGGATCTTACGTAAAGTAACATATTTGCACAAACTTTAATTCAATTGCATAAAAAAACTACTATTTTCCCCTCACCACTTCATGTAATTGATATCACATTTAACATGATTTTATATTGTGAGTTCATTAACATATTTTAATATTTATATCTATTTAAAATACTTTCACATTTTAACTTTTATATAAAAATTGAAAGTTATTTACTCACAGCCATTACAGTATTTCAGTATTCTCTATTTTTTATATAGTTAGCTTTATCAATAAATTTTATTTTTTTATATATTTGCATATTGTCACTTAGCATCCTTTCTTTTCAACTTGAAGAACTTGTTTATCATTTGTAAGACAGGTCCTGTGGTGATGAAGACTCTCACTTTTGTTCTTCTGAAAAAGTATTTCTCTTGCCTTTATATTTGAAAAACAGTTTTGTTGATGTCATATTCTTGGTTGGCAATGTATTTTCTTTCAGTACTTTGAATATGTCAGCACACTCCACTGCAACCTACAATAGTTCTGTTAAAAAAATCAGATAGCCTTAATAACAATCCCTTGTACGAAACATGTCACTTTTCTCTTCCAATGTTTAAAACTCTCTGTCTTTGACTTTCAACAATTTGATTATAAAGTATCCAACCATGAATTTCTTTGGGTTCATCTTGTTCATTGTCCTTTGAAATTTCTGAATTTAGATGTCTGCTTTCTTTCCTAGACAGGCAAGATTTGACAACATTTTGCCCTTATTTATTTGAATATGGTTTCTGCCCCTTTCTCTGTTTTCCTTTTGTAAATTTCATAATGTGTATGTTAGTTCACTTAATGGTGTCTTACAAATCCCTTAGGCTTTCTTCATTCTTTTTTATTCATTTATTTTTTTGTTCTTCTGACTAAATAAATTCTAATAAGATTTGGCCAATCTTCTGTATTGGTGAATTCCTTTATAATAAATTTTTCATTCAGTTATATTATTCAGCTCTATGATTTCTGTTTGGTACTTTTCTATATTTACTATCTTTGTTGAATCTCTCACTTTGTGCATGCTTTGTTCTCATGACCTCTGTGCATATCTTAATGATGGTCATTTTGAATTGTCTCTCTGGTAAGATATATATCTTTATTTCATTAGCATCAATTTCTGGAGATTTATCTTATTTCTCTTTTTAGAATATATTTTCCTGTTTCTTCATTTTTCTTGATTTTTGTTTTGTGTTGATGCTTGTGCATTGGATACAGCAGCCACTTCTCCCCATCTCCACAGACTGAACTTTTATAAAAGAACAGCCTCACTAATTAGCCCAGACAGAGATTCGGGTGACCTCTTTAACCTCTGTGCTAGTTCAAATTACTGTCTTTGATATCAGTGGTCCTCCAGCTCTTTAGAGTATACTCAGTTCTGTTAGCACTGCAAGACAGGTAAGAGAAAAGCCAGTGACTTGGACAGCCTTCATAATATTCAGAGTATTGCACATATAGTCCAGTCCTTTTCTTCCCTTCCAAGAAAAAAAAATGGAAAGTGGGTATTTTTTCACCTGCTTATTTTGCATTGAGCTGAAAGGTAGGGCTGTGGCATGTCCTATCATGATAGATCAAAACACAGTCTATTCTCAGTGGTTCCCTGTCATCTAGAGTATGCTGGGTACTGTCAACAATCTGAGATAGACACAGCAAAACCCACTGCCTTGGGCATCCCTCAGAATAATTAGAATGTTAGACATATGGTCCAGTTCTTTTTCTGGTCTCACAAGGAAAAAGCAGGAAGTAAAAGGTTTTCTCATAATCATGACACTGCACTGAGGATAGAGCTTATGGTGAAAGAGTGTCTCAAATAACTATACCAGCTTTGATTTAGCTGGTTTCATGCTCATATGAAATAAAGAAGCCTCTCAACTTCAGAGTGTATTTTCTGTGTACTGCTGTTGAATCAGTGCGCCTGAAGAGAAAAAGAGAGCCTAGGCCTTCCTATTCCACCACATTGGTAGCATGTAAATGTTTCTAATATGCTATTCTCTGTACAGAATTGTAGAAATTAAATTTACAAACCCAATTAGACAACTTTCTCATTAACAATGCACTGTGTTAAGTCTAAGTTTCTTTGTCTTTTGTGTTTTACCTGGAAGAAGGAAATCCTAAATCATTTTGTATTGTATTACTCATTAAATACTCAATAATGGTTTAATCTTATCATTTATGTTCAATTAATATTTAGGTGACAGCTCTACATAAATATTAGTTTAACCATTACACATATATATATATTAAAATTAAATATTATTTTTGATTAACATAATTTCCCCTAGAAAGTAGATATTTTATCTTACTTTTCTTTTAAACTACCCTTCACATCCTTCCTCGTCTAGTACTTTCTGCAGTAAGTCTGCTAATTTTATACTTAAATAGGGTTTCCTCCTTTTCGTGTATTGTTTTATTCCTCTTCCATTTATTTTTTCAAAATTATAGGTAAATTTTTAGATTTTTTAAATGGCAATAGCAAATATAGTTATATTTCCTAAGACATTTCAAGAGAATAATTATAAACAATAAATGTTCAAATGACAAGTTCTTTTTATGTCATTTTGTTCTTTCGGTTCCGATGACACTTTATCGTGATTAAAATAAATATTTTTCCTCTGATATGCAGCAATGTAATTCACCTGCTGTTGTTTGTGGGAGGTTTTCCCTACAGAACTGTGTTTGTCCTTCAGTATGTTTCTATTTGCACACTATGGCCTGTTTCTTTATGGTGTTAGTTACACCAGCTCAAATAAAGGATTTGTTGTAGATCTTGGGCTTTTTATTTATCTATCCATTTTTAAACCTTAGTACCTCATAGACACAGTTTCAAAGTTTCAAATCCTTTTTCTATCATGTCAACATCCGTGACAGTACAACAACATCTAGTTCCTCTATGTCTTTGACTGGTAACTTTGTTACCTCTTATTTGACCTTCTTAAAATTACAAATAAATTATTCTTCTTTTCTTGAAATCTTACTATATAATATACCTCAATTATTGTGGAGTTTTAATACTTATTCTTTTTAAGGTGCCATGCAATTCAGTACATAAAATTATCTTGTTTATTTATGGTATTAAAGTCATCATTTATAACCGTCAAGTATTTAGAAATAATAAATCTGTGATTATCTTTTTACTTTTGTATGTGTATAATTAGAAGATCAAACCTTATTCCTCTGAAATCATTTTTTGGTAATTTAACTTCTTTGGTTAATATTACACTCAAAATTTAAACAAGACACAAAATTACTGCCTAGTTCCTGTTGAATTTGTAGATTACGAATACATTAGTGTTCATGTGAGCCTGGATGCTTTATAATGCTGTGATGTTTTTCTCTGTAAAATAGATAACAAGCACAAAGTGTGTAGCAGAAAATGCTATTAGTCGTTTTTTAACCCTATTAATTTACTTTTTCTTATTTATCTTGGTTTTATTGAAAACATTAATATGCTCACCTAAAATACATCTCTCTGTAGCTATGTGGATCTGTATTCCTAGCTCAATCAAATGAAATAAAAGTAGGTATAATATGTAGGACCTTGGGAAAAATATTTCAAAAAAACTGATTATGCTCCTTTGTGCTTTTTGAAATTCAATCAGGAGTCTGCAGTTCTAACAACTAGTCCTTTGGGTGTTTTCATGAGCGTACAGTCACTTCTCATGACACAACTCTATGGTTTGCTCCAGCAATAAAATCAAGCCTTCAGCTTCTCCAAAGTAGGAGTTGAGCTATACATTTAGCATCGTATTTTTTCTAGCTGCTACCTGAGAAACTAACTTTTATTCCACTTGTCTCTGTGAGCCAACAGGGCCCATGATTTGCTAGGCCCTTGGGGTGACAGAGAGCAAAGTTATGGTTTGAAAGAATATGTGGTTTGAATGATCACGCAGCCATTTCCCACAGCTCCCCTTTGCAGCTCAGAGCAGAGCAAGTGGGCAATAAACTACAGCTCCCAGCTTTTTCTGGAGGAGAGAAGGAATTGCACATATAGCACCCTGATGTTTCTGGCTGTAACCTGTGAAAATGTTTACTCTCTTGCCTATCCTGGAGCATTGAGGGAACTTGGCATACTCTGTTCTCCAGAGAACTGCTAAGAACAAAACAGCACTTTTGATGAGCACGGTGGTTTGAGAGGCACTTAGAATCTCTGGCCAGGCTATTTTGTGGTGGTCACCTTCTATCTGAAGCCAGTTTATGAAGACTGGATAGTGTCTGTAATGTCTAATCTGTAGAAACCAACACAGAGAGTCAAAGAAAATGAACAAATAGAGAAAGATGTTCCAAATAAAAGAGTAAAGTGAAACTCTTAAAACTGACTCTAATGACATATAGTTATGTTATTTATTGAACATAGAATCCAAATGATGTTAACTGAGGCCAACAGAAGAATGCATGAACAAAATGAGAATGACATCAAAAAAAGATAGAAAGTATGGAAAAGTACCAAAGAGAATTATAAATGTGAAGAATACAGTAAATGAACTGAAAAATTCAATAGAAAGTTTCAACAGCAAAGACAATCAAGCAGAATAAAAGATCAGTGAACTTAAAGACAGGTTATTGAAAATCACCCAGTCATAGATACAAAAAGCAGAAAGAACAAAAAAGAATGAAGTTTAAAGTAGTTATGGGTTGTCATCAATCAGACCAATATATGCATTGTGAAATTTATAGAACAAAGAGAAAAAGGGGAATAATGTTTATTCAAATAAATAATGGCTAAAAACTTCTCAAACCTGGGAAAAGAGATAGACATCTAGATCCAGGAAGTCCAAAGGACGTCAAATAAGATGACTCTGTACAGACTCACATCGAGACCTATGACAGCAGCTGTCTTAGATCATCAAGTGGCCTTGAGGTGTAGTAGATTCACAATAATCATGAGTCACAATATCATCCTGCACTATCTACTTCCAGACTTCTTTTACTTGAGAGACAAATATGTAAATATTACTTAAAACTGATCTTAACTGATAGAGGGTGAAAATTATGCTTAAGTTCCTTGACTTTCCATTTTCTTTTGAGTTAATTTTTATGACATGAATTTATAATTGATGTTACTGTTTTAAATCTACATTTTCAACTACTAATTCTCATATAAGTAAAAAATACAAATGCTTTTGAAATTATCCACTTGATTCTTTCCATTCTCAGTAAAAATACTTATTTTGATTCCTGTGCAGCTTTTTATAGACATAATAATGTCTAATAAGAATCATAGCCAAAATTTATATAGCACCCATATTTTATAAGGCAGACTAGGAGATGATAGCTAATAGCTAATGATAATAGCTTAGAGTTAACCTTTCTAAATGGTACATTACATCAGCCATTATTTATCAAGAGTGTTTTAGGTAGATTTAAGTAGACCTTAGTTCAATTTCTGTGCTATTTATTACCTGTATGACCTTAAACAAGTTACTGCATTTTTTAAAGCATTAATTTTACAGTGAGGTTAGTCACACTTATTTCTCAAGATTATTGTAACAGTTAAATGGGGCCACATTTCTAACGCATTTGAAACAACACCTGACACACATTATGTGCTCTCAGTAAACAATGGTTAGTGTGATTATTATTATAACCTGCCAATTCTGCCAATCATTTTACACACAATTTTGCTTATTTGATCATACTCTCCTTTTCACTCTCTACCAGAACTATTTAGTTGCCCCAAGCAGGGTATAATCTTGAATATCATATGGAATGTAATAATTTCTTATATTTTTATTAATTTAATATTAGTGTTTAGGTATTTCATTTTCATTTAAACTTTCATTTATATATCTATTATGTCCCATCTCTGTCTTAAACTCCTTGTATACCACCTTTGAATATTATGCTTCTTTATAGTTCTCTTAATAATTGAAGAAAGAATTCTATCCACAGAACAAACCCCTAAATATGCTTGTACAAAAATATCTGGACTACTTAAATCTACTAGTGTGCTTCCTTATGGCACAATTTTCTTCACTCAAGTCCTGAACATTAGCTCTCTTATTGTTTCTTTGTAGTTTCTCTGAAGTTAAAACTTTTTATGTTTACTCTCCAGGTTTTCTGTGATATATGTTTTCCACAGATTTATTCATAGTAATCTGTCTACAAACATTTTTAACTTCTTCTATTTCATTTTCTAGCGCACAATTCTCCTTATTCAGGTTATATCTTAGAGGTCTTCCTTTACAATGCTACAGAAAGTTGCTCTATGAACCCAATGTTCACCCTCAAAGTTTGCTCTTTGCTGCTCCAAAATGAGATGAATACAGACATGTAGATTACGCACTTAAAAAACGTTATAACAATTTGACATTGCCTTGAAATTCAAATGTATAGTTTTCAGACTTTTCTCATTTAACTGGGTATAGATTAGTTTGGGTATTACATAGTTAGTACATTGGCAAAAGCTATGAACAAGTCATGGGCACTTCAACAACATATAGGACCAGGATACATTGGGAAAAAGTACGAGCACGTGCACGCACGCACACACACACACATACACACACACAGAGAGAGAGAGAATTTCCTTCATCACAGATACTTTGAGATACATCACATTAATGGACCCCAAAATGTGCAGGCTCTCTTGCTGGTATTAAACATGTAGGTGTCTACTGCTTCAGAAAAATACAATTTTTCTTTGGTAAAAGGCTCTTACAACATAACCTAAGTATTCTTCACTACCTCTTTGTTCAAATGAACTGCATTAAACTTGAGTTATCCATTATTTTTATGTTTCAAAGTCAGGATTTTCATGGACTTTGGGTTCATTAGCATTGACTTTCCTTAACATCATGGCATAGAGTAATGGGTAGTCTTCTGTTACCAACTCTAACTCAGAAGGAAAACACAATTGCCACTGAACATGTAATCATTTGAAGTGTGTATGGTGTCCATCTTCATTCTTAGATTTAATGTTTTTTCTTTCCCTTCTAAACACTAAAATTAAAATAGGCAATAACCAAGTATGCTTCCAAGTCATTGACTACTCATTCATTCCCCTTACACTTTCGTTAATATGGCAACTAGCATTTAGTTTCACTGACACTGAGCTTTATTATGAAATGGATGCCTCTATTTAATGTAAACATGTTTTTAGATCCCCTTCATCTTCTAATAAAACTTAATTAATGCTCATTTGATCCAAATGAAGTAGCTGTTTAAGAAAGGTAGAAAGCCAGAATATACTGAGAACTACCATGTGCCTAACATGGTGCTAGCCACGAGTGAGGATGTTAAAAGTGTTGCCTCTTTGATCACTTACTTTTAGATTCATGTTCTGGTTTAGGGGCTTGATAGTAAATGTGTACTGAATATTGAGTTACAAGGCACCATGGTAAACGGTGTAGAAAATAGAGCAAAGGCTGGATGGTTGGCACTCCATATCTGCATGTTCTGCATCTGCAAATTCAACCAACCATGGATCTTAAAATATTGGAAAAATAACAATACAGCAGAATAAATAAAATCATTTATCCAGCACTTATATTGTACTAGGTCTTATAAGTAACCTGGAGATAAATTAAAGTATATGGGAGGAGGTGCATAGTTTATGTGTAGATACTCAGAAAAATACAGTCTGGACCCAAGTAGGGCAAAGAATAAGACAAAATAATATCCATAATGACCAATCTGTACCCTAATGTTTTAGATAAATGACTCTTCTCTTTTAATTTTGGCAGATTAAAAGTTACTTTTTTTCACAGAATTAAATTAATATTTATTTTGAGTAAAACTTGAATATATTTTACAAAAAATGGCAAGACAGCTTTTTTATTTTTTATGTATTTCTTTTTCTTATTTGACTTTAAGTTTCTGGGTACATGTGCAGATCTTGCAGGATTGTAACACATAAATCAGTATGAATTAAAAATAAGTTCTTATATCAGTTAAAAGTAACTTTTACATGGTATACACCTGGATTGAGTGCATACTATCTACCAGGCAATTCTAAATGGTTTTACTTGCATTCATCTATTTAATTCTCTGAACCACTCTAAGAAGTAGAAACTCTCATTATATTCATTTTATGCTATATTTAGGTTTTTTCATTTTCTTTTTTTCTGAGTTGGAGTCTCACTCTTGTCGCCCAGGCTAGAATGCAATGACACGATCTTGGCTCGCTGCAACCTCCACCTCCTGGGTTCAAGTGATTCTCCTGCCTCAGTCTCCAAAGTAGCTGGGATTAAAGGCATTTGTCACCACGCCCGGCTAACTTTGTATTTTACTAAAAATGGAGTTTCTCTATGTTAGTCAGGCTAATCTTGAACTCCCGACCACAGATGATCCGCCTGCCTCGGCCTCCCAAAGTGCTGGGATTACAGGCATAAGCCATTGCGCTCAGCCCTATCTTTAGTTTTATAATTAATATAAATATAAAATATTTTATATTTTATAAAATGGGAAACTGAGGCACAGAGAGTTAAAGTAACTTAACCAACATCTCATAATTAGAAAGTAATAAAAGTAATAAATATAGACATTTAAGGAATTGTTCTACATGATTATGCTTTATCAGAATATGTATTCTAGAAATTGAGGCAAACTACAGTTTCCCAATTCAACAACAACAGAGATACATTGGTATTTGGAAATCTTCACCAGCCATAGAACAATCAGCGAAGGTCTGGATAATTTCCTGATTAAGGAAATTAAGTACTTAATTAATTTAATTTATTGATTAATTAAACTGAGTGATTAATTTTTAAAGATTGTTTAAGTGCCTATTATGTGTTGCCAGCATTATAGAAGTAAATGAGACAGACAAAGTTCTTATCCTTAGGTTCTGTAGGATCTAGAGGAAGGTCTGGAAAGTATTCACCCATAATAATGTTTCCCTAAATGGAAGCCATCTCCATTTTTAGTCTACTATGAAATGGTAAGGTCAAATAATTTTACTGTCACTTAGTAAGTGATGGAGGGTTTTTCTTCCTTTTAAACATAGTCTCTTGTTGTGTCTTATTTCTTAGCCTCTCTAACCCTCTTTGTCTATGTTGTATAACTGGTCAATCATAAAACTAAGCCATTTGGTGTGAAATCAATTAAAGTATAATGTATAAATTCCCAGGGATATTGGAAAGACAGAGTGAATTATAGATCCTGAGTTTAGTCACACATCTGTGTAGTTTTGCATGTCAGTCTGTCTTCATCTCTTTCAAACTGTTTCCCATTCAGGGTAATTCCTCTTTAAGAAGGTAGAATTTTTTCATGTTAGGAGCCAGGTGAAACCTCAGCTGAAACTTGAACCCGAAGTTGTGAGACCAAGAGTGTCATTCTGTGAGATGTCAGAAACCTGAGTTCTGCAAGTTTTTGAACTAGACTAGCCAGGAAATCATTTACTTTAACTGAATCTCAGTTTCTTAATCTACAATATGTGAAGGAAAAAATATATTAATATAACCTCATGAAGACTAAATGAGATAAAAAATGGAATATTTGGACAAATAAAAGCAGAATACCAATATAACAATATATCATGACAAAAATAATGAGGATTTTGCAATCAAGCAGATAACAGCTCAGTGGTTTAGCATAGAGCCTCATGAATCAGACTGCCTGGGTTCAAATGCTGGCTAAACCACTTGCCAGTGGTATAATCTTGGACTAGATACATGATCTCTCTAATTCTCTGTTTTTTTTTTTAATCTCTAAAATTGTAATAATAATTGCACCTGCTTTGAAGTGTTTCCATGATTTTAAAATGAGAAGATACATGCCTTTAGCATAGTGTCTTAAAATAAGCCTGTATTTTATTATGTAGTTAATATTTACCAGATAGTTCTCTGGATGTTTTATATCTATTGTCTTGTTTTGTCTTTAGTATAATCCATTAAGATTGTTATTGTTATTATCTGAATTTTATAGATGAGGAAACCAAAACAGAGAGTTAAGTAAGTTGCCCAGAATTGTAAGGCTAATCATGAAACAAAATGTAAACCCCTACATTGTGAGTTCATAACTCATGCTTTTAATATTATGCTTTATTACCTGCAATGATGGCAAAGAGGCAAAATAAGAAGAGAAAGTTATTACCTCAAATTCCAATTTACTACCTGTGTGACCTTAAGCAGTTTTAAATACTCTGAGTTTTAGTTTCCTTACACAGGGATGCACAAGTTTGTTGTGGGCATTAAATGTATTAACATTTAGAGAGGTATAGCATATGGCTTGTATATGCATTTAACTAACTTAATTATACCGTAATTAATTATGAATGTCTTAATTATTAATTTGTTTTTGCTGAAGGTAATTACCCTTAACCAGAATAACTAGGCGAATAGATGTCATCTAAGCAGAATTTGTTCCCTCAGTCCTCACAATGTGCTGGTCTCAGTCATCTACACTGATTCAGCAGCTTGTTGTTACAACCAAATTTTTGTCTAGACAATGTAAGTTCCCCAAATGTAGCCACTGTTGCTCAGTGATGCTGTATTTCTAATCTGAGGCTACCATGTCTATTATTCCTGCAGAGGGCTGCTGAGTGCTGAGGTCATGGACACAGGAAATGTTTTTAAGCACTGCTGGGGAAAAAAATCAAAACAAAGAATCTCAAAAGCTGTTATTAAGTACAGAGGAAGTCGGATCTCATTGTTCTATATAAGGGCACTTCCTATTTAACCTATTCCTCCATTTCCACTCCCAGCAAAGGTATTACAGCCATTACTCCTTGCTCTTCTAAAAACCAACACAGCATGCTTTCTAAATCCCTTAACATAAAGCTAAATGTGTTTTTTTTTTAATTGGCAAGTTCCAACGTTGAAGAGATTGGGGAAAATAAGCCCTCTCACCAACAGCGGGTATGATGCTATCAAACTATCTGACAACAATAAGAGTTTTAAGTGTCTGTATAATGGAAAATAACAATTACTAAAGATACATTAGTGTGAGTGTGAGACACAAAGTAAAAGTTCCATAGACTTTCAATATTGTTTTCAGGGTTTTATACAGTTTTTTTTTTTCTGAAGACAGACAAACGTAGTATGTATAATACATACTATACAACATTTGGAAAGTACAAATATATTTTAAAAAGGCATCAATATTCCACCTTCTCCAAGCCCCCAGGAGCAACCACTGGAGTTGCCAGAATAATATGCAGTCCAGAAATTTAAAGATGTTTTTCTTCATTTTAAAATTTCTCTTCTCTCCATGCTCACCCCTGCCCCCACCCCAAACTTACATGTGAAGGGGAAGAGTGTTGGGCATCACAGACGACTCATTTTCTTGTAATTCATGCATCAACTCGGAGAACTTGCTACCTTCCCCCGCTCATTCTGGGTTTTTGTGGTTTAGAGGCTGCTTAACCTCAAAGTCACTCCCAAAGTCCCCTGCTATTTATGCCTTGTGTTTTTTCCTCTTCCAGTGTGTGGGCTGGAACTAGTGACTTTCTTCTGATGAATACAATCAGCCAAAGTGAAGGAATGCCACTTCTAAAGAGGTGACAAAATAACTGTGACTTCAGCCTGACTCCTCTCTTTTCTCCACTATTCACCATGTAGTGAGCTGTCTCTGGGGAAACTCACGTGGCCAGCAGCCAAGCTCTCTGGGGCATGGGCAAAAGTCTGCCGGGGTTTAAGTTTTACTCACATTCATATAAGTGAGCTTAAAAGTGAATCCTAATCCAGACAAGCCTTGATATAATGCAATCTCTGGTCAAAAATGATTTCAATTTTTGTGAGAGATTCTGAGCCAGAAGATGAAGCTATGCTGCACATGGGTTCCTGATCTGCCAACACTGTGAGATGAATGGCTGTTGTTTTAAGTTGCTATATTTTGTGGCAATTTCTTACACAGCAATAGTTTATTCATACATTGAGTGAATTATTCCCACTTCTATGTCTCTTTAACCCTGATATCAATTATAATCCATAATTCTGGCTGGCAGCACAGAAAGTTTAATTTTTATCTGTCTTTTTAATTGACAAGTACAAATTGTATTCAAGTTTTTTCTTTTTATACTCAATTTTCCTGTATTGCTAACTGGAGTAGGGGATTGCTTGGGAGAGAATTAGAATCTTCGGAAGGTGAAGTGAAGTAATCATATAGCTGTAATTTGGTTGTTTGTGGTCACAGTGAATTTATGATCATATTGGCTGGCATCATCCTTGGATCTTCTTTTGACATGATATTGATCTTTATTTTAGTTACTGTTTGCTTTAGAGCAAGGCAATTTTACTTCATATCTCTGCTCTCTTTTTATTTCATTGTTCTGCATTGCAGATTTCTTTTAGTTCTTGTTGCCTAGCATCTTTTTCTCTCCTTTCTGCTTTATAGAAACCACCAACCTATAAACCATAACAATCCATAAATCAAACAGCACACTCTAACATGTCATCATTAATCAATCAGTTAATAAATACTCAATAATCATACCGTGCAAAATACGCAAAATATGTGTTTAAACCTCCAGTTGGAGAAACTATTACTTGCTTTAGGAAACCAGGACTCAGTCAAATGAAGTATTACCCATTCAGTGTTTACTTGCCATTCAAGGTGGCAATAGTTCCTCAGAACATATTTATATAACAGTACATTTTTCAATGTAGTCTTTTCCAAAGTAAGTTAAATAGTTGCAGTTTAGGAATTTGTTACATATTTTATAGTCACTTAAAACTACTCTTGAGTTAGGATTTGATCCTTTCTTTGGGTGTTTAGAGCAAAATTATAGAAGGACATTGGCATCCCTTTATCCACTTTGAAGCCAGGCAATCATAGTAACCCTGCCTGCATTCTAAAATATCATAAGAGATTTAGAAAGGCTTTTACTGAGAAAATGAGAGCATTTATCAAACAAAGATGAATTTGCTTTAGGTTATGTTTAATACAACTAAATTTCTTAGCTCCTGGTTATGTTAATATAATTTAAAGATGACCATAAAATTTTGTTCCCTGGAGCTAACCCTTTGAAAGCTAGTTGCTTTTTAAATTAATATGAATAATACATGAAATGCAGATGGAGATTTTTTCAGTCTCATTCTATTGCATCATTATAAGAGATAGCAAATAACTGCCAAAAAAAGAAGTTCAAAAATAAAACTGGATAGTATGTATTATGCATTCATGTTATGGCTGCACATCAATTTTTTCTACTAACTTTTGCAGTACATAACTACTGAAAATCATTGAAAATATTGATTGTAAAATGTATACCATGCTTTGAAAAATGGAGCAAAATTCATAACTATTCAGCTTGATTTGGCAATAGGATGTTCATCCATTATGTAAATGTTCTCACATAATATTTTACATGTTTAACAATTAAAATAATATCAAAAAGTATTTTAAGACATAAAATATTTTGAGCTCGATTAAATCTTTCTTTGATACATTAGAAGACATTTTGGATACTTTAGTTGTCTTCATTCTACCAGTGTTTATTGTAATACACAAAATTTAGGTAAAATTAATGATAGGTTTTTAAATATTTTTCTAGCCATGAATTATTGTAGTTTAGTGTAGATTAATAATCTGGCATAAACTCATGTTATTTTTAAAATTTTATCTTCAAAATGGTGTGTAATTTTTAGAACAACATGTTGATATAAGTAGGCAGCCTGAGGATTCTCAGAAATGCTTGGCAAAAAGATTGGGCTTCCACTAGACAAGCTGGATAATGACCCTGGCTGTGTTTTCAGTAAACGCAAGGATTATAAAAGAGCAATTCTTGCCAGGTACAGTGGCTCACACTTGTAATCCCAGCAGTTTGGGAGGACAGGGCAGGAGGATCCCTTGAGCCCAGGAGAGACCAGGCTGGGCAATGTAGTGAGATCTCTCTACAAAAAAAATCAAAAGAATGAGCAGGGCATGGTGGCACACACCTGTGGTCTCAGCTACTTGGGAGGCTGATGTCAGAGGATCAGTTGAGCACAGGAGGCCAAGGTTGCAGTGAGATGTGCTCACATCACTGAACTCCATCATGGACAACAGAGAAAGACCCTGTTTCAAAATAAATAAATAAATAAATACACTAGAAACACTTGGATTTCCTAGGTTACATTACAGGCATAAATGAATAGGGAAGTTAGGCATTATCCCGTCCCAGAGAACTCTCCTAGCACCCATGAATCATAGAAGGTACATATCTATCTACCTATGCATGAAGTGGCCATACTAGTCCTGTAAGTAGAGTTGAACTACGTAAGTACATTTGTAAATGTATACATGCATACAGAAATACATACACATACCTTTTAATGAGCCAAGGAAAACTCTAGGAGACATTTTAAAAATTAAAACTAGTTTTTAAATGTTGAAAATTGTCATTCCCAATTGTTCTTCTAGAATTCTGTAATACTTCTAAATAATAACATTTGTTTAATATGGGCCCAGTGGGTTTCACTAGACAATTCTACTAAATGTTTAATTCCCAGATAATCCCAATGTTTCTTATCTTGCTCTAGACAATAGAAAAAGAATTTTAAAAACTTTCAATAACAGCCACAACAACAGAGAAGTCAGAATTTCTACTTAATGGAGAAGTGCTAGAGGCATTCCCATGGAGTTGAAACAGGACAAGGACATTCACCATTTTCACTGTTAAAGTAGTGTATTAGCGCAGAGCTTCCAGTTTTGTCACTGTTGGTATTTGGGGCTGGATAATTTTTTGTTGGGGCACCTCACTGTCCTGTACGATGTTTAGTAGATTGGCTACTCTCTAGAATATACCAGTAGCACCCACACCTCCCACAATGGTGATAACTCAAATGTTCCCAGATATTCCCAAATACTCTGAGGACAAATTCATTCCCAGTTGAGAACCACTGTATTGATGACCTTAATCAATGAAATCTAAAGGATAAAAATGTTAATAAAATAAACACTGAAAAAGAATAAGAGAAACTATCTTTATTTGCAGATACTATGTCTGGAAATCCTAAGGTAACTTGATAAAAAAAAATTTTAAACAAGTTTCAGGACGTTAAAATTAAAATACAAACTCTGTCATTATCTTATACAGAAACAACATCTATTTAGAAGATATAGCAGAAAAAAATAGCAACAGAGAAAATAAAATGCTTAAACATAAATATGCAAAATCTATGTGAAAACAATTTTAAACACTTTCCAAAAGTATGCAAATAAATTTGAACTAATGTAAAGGTATGTCTTTTTCTTGAACAAGTTCCACTTCACATCACAAAGATGTCAGTTCCTCCAGGTTAGCATATAAATGTAAGATGATATTAAGAAAATGCCAATAGCTTTTTAATAGAATTGGATGAGTTGATTCTAAAGTTTGGATTGGAATACAAATACCTAGAAGGCTAGAAAAATCCTTAAACACAGGAAAAATGGTAGAGTGGGAGACAAATAGCTCTACGAGAGATTAAAATATTTTATAAAATAATTTCAAGTAAAATACTACATTATGGGCCTAAATCCAATGGAATACAGATGTACCTCATGTTATTGTGCTTTGATTTATTTTGCTTCATATACATTGCAATTTTTTGGCAACAAATTGAAGGTTTGTGGCAACCTGGCATGGAGCAAGCCTATTGTCATTTTTCTAACATCATGTACTCATTTCGTGTCTCTGTGTTACATTTCGGTAATTCTTATAGTATTTCAATCATTTTATTATTGTTAATCTGCCATGGTGATCTGTGATCAGTAATCTTTGATGTTACTGTTGTAATTGTTTTGAGGTGCCACAAACAACACACATAGAAGATAGCGAACTTTGATAAATGTTGTGTGTTCTGACTGCTTCACCAACCGCTCATTCCCCAACTCTCTCCTTCTCCTGGGGCCTCCCTAAGAGACAAAACAATGTTAAAATTAAGCCAGTTAATAATCCTACAATGTCCTTAAATGCTCAAGTAAAGGAAGAGTTGCATATCTCTCACTTTAAATCAAAAGCTAGAAATAAACTTAGTGAAGAAGACATGCCAAAAGCAGAGAGAAGTTGAAAGCTAGGCTTTTTGCACCAATAAGTTAGCCAAGTCATACATGCAAAGGAAAAGATCTTGAAGGAAAGTAAAGTGCTTCTTCAGTGAACACACAAATGATAAGAAAGCAAAATAGCTTTATTGCTGACGCAGAGAAAGTGTTAGTGGTTTGGATAAAAGATCAAAGTGGCCATAACATTCCCTTAAGTCAAAACCTAATCCAGAGTAAGATCCTAACTCTCTTCAATTCTATGAAGACTGATTGGGGTGAGGAAGCTGCAGGAGAAAACTCCGAATTTAGCAGAAGTTGATTCACTAAGCTTGAAGGAGAGAAGCTGTCTCTATAACATAAAAAGACAAGGTGAAGCAGCAGGTGCTGATGTAGAAGCTGCAGCAAGTTATCCAGAAGATCTAGCTAAGATAATTGAAGGTGGATACCCTAAACAACCGATTTTCAATGTAGACAAAACATTCTTCTATTGAAAGAAGTTGCCATCTAGGACTTCATAGCTCTACAGAAAAAGTAAATGACTGAGCTCAAAGCTTCAAAGGACAGGCTGACTCTTATTAGGGGCTAATGCAGCTGACAACTTTAAGTTGAAGCTGGTGCTAATTTACCATTTTGAAAATTCTAGGACCACTAAGAATTATGATAAATTTACTCTGCCTGTGCTCCATAAATTAAATGACAAAGCCTGGATAATGTCATATTTGTCTACACCATGGTTTACTGAGTATTTTAAGCCTATTGTAGAGTCCCACTACTCAGAAACAACAACAACAACAACAACAACAACAAAAACCCTCTCAAAATATTACTGTTCATTAACAATGCCATTGGTCACCCAAGAGTTCTGATGGAGATGTACAAGGAGATTAATGTTGTCTTCATGCCCAGGAATATAACATCCGTTCTGCAGGCTATGTATCAAGGAGTAATTTCAACTTTCAAGTTTAATTATTTAAGAAATACATGGTTTAAGATTATAGCTGCAAAGAATCGTAATTCCTTTGATGAATCTGGGCAAAGTAAACTGAAAACCTTCTGGAGAGGAGTCACCATTGTAGATTCCATTAAGTACATTTGTGATTCATAGTAGAAGGTCAAAATTTCAACATTAATACAAGTTAGGAATAAGTTGATTCCAACTGTCATAAATGATTTGGAGTGCTTCAAGACATCATTGGAGGAAGTAACTGCAGATGTGGTGGAAATAGCAAGGGAACTACAATTAGAAGCTGAGCCTGAAGATGTTAATAAAAATTGAATGAATAAGGAATTTATTATTATGGATGATCAAAGAAAGTGGTTTCTTCAGATGAAATATACTTCTGATAAAGATGTTGTATACACTGTTGAAATCACAAGAAAGGATTTAGAATATTACATAAAGTTAGATAATAAATTTGTAGAAGAGTTTGAGAGGATTTACTACAGTTTGGAAAGAAGTTGTACTGTGTTTCAAATGCTATCAAACAGCATCATATGCTACAGAGACCTTTCATGAAAAAGGAAGAACTAATCGGGGAGGCATTGTCTAATTTTAAGAAATTGCCACAGCTACCCATAACTTTCAGTGATGACCACCTTGATCAATCAGCAGCTATCAACATCAAGCCAAGACCCACCACCAGTAAAAAGATTTAGACTCACTGAAGGCTCAGAAGATTGTTAGCAGTTTTTAACAATAAATTATTTTTAAATTAAGGTGTGTACTTTTTAAAAGACATGTTATTGTACACAGAATAGACTACAGTGAAGTATAAACGTAACTATGTACACTGGGAAAGCAAAATAATTGTGTGACTCAATGTATCACAAAATCTGCTTTAATGGGATGGTTTGGAACTCAATCCACAATATCCCTGATGTATGCTTGTAGAATAGAAAGCCAGAAGTAGATCTTAGTATATATGGAAATTTACCATGTTATAAAGTTTGCGTCTATCATAACTAAGAAAATTAAACATTTTATGGAGATAAGAGGACAGGCATTTTGGAAAATAAGAATCCAGATCCTTTTATTATACCATACATCAGAATAAACTCCAAATGAATGAGAGGGATGATTACTAGAAAAGAAATCATAAAAAAAATTCTCTTTTGATATAGTTTGGTTGTGTAGCCACCCAAATCTTATCCCAAATTCCCACCTGTTGTGGGAGGGACCCATTGGGAAGTAATTGAATCATGGGGGCAGGTCTTTCCCATATTGTTCTCATGATAGTGAATAAGTCACACAAGATCTGATCGTTTTAAAAAGAGGCGTTCTCCTGCACAAGCTTTGTCTGCTGCCATCCACGTAAGCTGTGACTTGCTCCTCCTTGCCTTCTGCCATGATTGTGAGGCCACCCCAGCCATGTGGAACTGTAAGTTCGTTAAACCTCTTTCTTTTCAAAATTGCCTGGTCTTGGGTATGTCTTCATCAGCAGTATGAAAACTAACAGAGTAAATTGCTACCACTAGAGTGGGATGATGCTGAAAAATGACTTTGGAACTAGATAACAGGCAGAGGTTTAAACAATTTGGAGTCCTCAGAAGAAGACAGGAAAATGTGGGAACATTTATAACTTCCTAGAGACTTTTTGAATGGCTTTGACCAAAAGCCTGATAGCAATATGGTCAATAAATAAGGTCCAAACTGACGTGGTCTCAGATAGAGATGAGGAACTTGTTGGTAACTGGAGCGAATATGACTCCTACTGTGTTTTAGCAAAGGTACTGGCAGCATTTTGCCCCTGCCCTAGATATTTGTGGAACTTTGAACTTGAGAGAGATGACTTAGGGTATCTGGCAGAAGAAATTTCTAAGCAGCAAAGCATGCAAGATGTGACTTGTGTTCTGTTAAAGGCATTCAGTTTTATAAGGAAAGGAGAGTGTAAATGTTTGAAAACTTTGCAGCCCGACAATGCAATAGGAAAGAAAATCCCATTTTCTGAGGAGAAATTAAAGCTAGCTGCAGAAATTTGCAAAAATAACAAGGAGCTTAATGTTAATCCTCAAGACAATGGGGAAAATGTCTTCAGGGTATGTCAGAGGTCTTCATGGCAACCTCTCCTATCACAGGTCCAGAGGCCTAAGAATACAAAATCATTTTGTGGGCTGGACCCAGGTTCCCCATGCTATATGCAGTCTAGGGACTTGGTGCCCTGTGTCCCAATCACTCCAGCCATGAGCAAAATGGGCAAAGGTACAGCCCGGACTGTGGCTTTAAAGGGTGTAAGTAAGCCCCAAGTCTTGGCAGCTTCCCCACGGTGTTGAACCTGCGGGTGCACAAAAGTCAAGAATTGAGGTTTGGGAATCTTTGCCTAGATTTCAGAGGATGTATAGAAATGCCTTAATGTCCAGACAGAAGTTTACTGCAAGGACGGGGCTCTCATGGAGAGCCTCTGCTAGAGCAGTGAAGTAGGAAAATGTGGGGTTGGAGCCCCCACACAGAGTCCCTACTGGGGCACTACCCAGTGGAGCTGTGAGAAGACAGTCACCATCCTGCAGACCCCAGAATGGCAGATACACTGACAGCTTGCACTGTGTGCCTGGAAAACCACAGACACTCAATGCTAGCCTGTGAAACCAGCTAGGAGGGAGGCTGTCCCCTGGAAAGCCACAGCTGTATTTACTTAATGCCTGCACCCCCATAGTATTTAGGAAGTAATTAACTTGCTTTTGATTTTATTTGCTCATAGGTGAAGAGACATGCTTGTCTCAGATGAGACATTGGACTGTGGATGTGAGTTAATGCTTAAATGAGTTGAGACACTGGGGGACTGTTGGGAAGGCACGATTGGATTTGAAACATAAGGACACAAGATTTTGGAGTGGCAAGGGGAGGAATCATATGGTTTGGTTGTGTCCCTACCCAAATCTCATTTTGAATACCCATGTGTTGTGGGAGGGACCCAATGAAAGATAATTGAATCATGGAGGCAGGTCTTTCCCATGCTGTTCTCATGATAGTGAATAAGTCACAGGAGACCTGATGGTTTTAAAAAGACGGGTTTCCCTGGGCAAGCTCTTTTATTTTTGGCTGCTGCCATCCATGTAAGATGTAACTTGATCCTCCTTGCCTTGTGCCATGATTGTGAGGCTTCCCCAGCCACGAGGAATTGTAAGTTCATTAAACTTGTTTTCCTTTTGTATATTGCCCAGTCTCAGGTATGTCTTTTATCAGCAGTGTGAAAAAGGACTAATACATCTATGAAATACAAATCAAATAACAATGAGATATCATCTCACACCATTCAGAATGGCTACTATTAAAAATTTTTTAAATAACAGATGCTGGTGAGGTTGCAGAGAATAAGGAGCATTTATACACTCTTGGTGGGAGTGTAAATTAGTTCAAAATTAATTCATTGTGAAAGACAATGTGGCTACTTCTCAAAGACCTAAAGAAGGAAACATTATTTGACCCAGCAATCCCATTACTGAGAATATACCAAAGAAATATAAATCATTCTATTAAAAAGACACACGCATATGTATGCTTATTGCAGCACTATG
Source organism: Cacajao melanocephalus (assembly GCA_963573385.1). Lineage (NCBI taxonomy): Eukaryota > Metazoa > Chordata > Mammalia > Primates > Pitheciidae > Cacajao > Cacajao melanocephalus. Next base: position 39,801 of record CAUYLG010056272.1, on the reverse strand, counting down.
CACAATAGCAAAGATATAGAATCAACCCAAATACTCACCAACGATAGACTGGATAAAGAAAATATGGGGCCAGGCATGGTGGCTCATGCCTGTGATCCCAACACTTTGGGAGGCCGAGGTGGGTGGATCATCTGAGGTCAGGAGTTGGAGACCAGACTAGCCAACATGGCGAAACCCCAGCTCTACTAAAAATACAAAACTTAGCCACATGTGGTGGTGCATGCCTATAATCCTAGTTACTCAGAAGGCTGAGGCAGGAGAATCACTTGAACCCAGCAGGCAGAGGTTGCAGTAAGCCGAGATCACACCACTGCACTTCAGCCTGGGAAGCAGAGTGAGACTCTATCTCAAAAACAAAGTAAAACAAACAAACAAAAAATGGTACACCGACACTGTGGAATACTATGCAGCCATAAAAAAGAAATATATTATTTCCTTTGCCAGGACATGTGTAGAGCTGGAGGTCAGTATCCTTAGCAAACTAACTACAGAACAGAAAACCAAATACCAAATGTTCTCACTTATAAGTGGAAGCCAAATGATAACACATGGACACACAGAGGGTAACAACATGCACTGTGAGCTGTTGGAGGGTGGAGGGTGGGAGGAGGAAGAGGATCAGGAAAAATAACTAATGGATACTAGGCTTAATAGCTGGGTGATGAAATAATCTGTACAAGAAATCTCCCAATACAAGTTTCCCTATATAACAAACCTGCACATGTACCCATGAAATTAAAATAAAAGTTTAAAGAATTCCTTTGTAACATGGATGTGGGGAAATTCTTTCTGAATATCGCTTTAAATCAAGTAAAACTGAAATAAACTCAAGTTAAATTATGTGAAATATTTTTTTCTAAATTTTGACATAAGCAAAAGACCACTATAAACAAATACAAAGCTATAAGCAGTGTCAAATATCAAATTGGAGTTTAAAAATTTGTAATATATATTAATTTCCAAAATCCAATTATATTTAAGAAAATATTTAGAAAAAATAGAAATTGTATGTAAAAATGTGTAGAAAACATACCAGATATATTACAGAAAGAGAGATATACAAATAGCCTGCAGACAAGATGCTCACCTTCACTCATAAAGAGAAAAAGTGAATTAAAATTACACTTAGATTTTCCATGTAGAAAGCTTGGAAGTTGACACTGAGACAAGAATAATACAGGATGGTTGCAGGGGATTAGAAAATTCCAAATAGCAGTTTCATGTGACTAGCAAAAGGCAACCTGAAATAGCTACAGAGGCTATGAGCTGATAAGATCCTAAAAAACTGAATTTGACCTAGGTTTCTCCTGGAACCTCATTATATGCTCATTAACATATGAAATCACACACCCACCAGTGTCATGACAGTTCTGGAGACACCCATATTTGATGAAAAATGGGTGCCACCTCAATTCTGAGAAAACTTCACCTTTTCCCAGGTATTTTTATGAATATTCTACCTGTTTGCAGCCGCACACACCCTTGCTTGTGACTGTCTCTTGAGTATGCCTGCATTCTCTTTTCTTGAGTGTGTTCCTTTTCCTCTGAAACAAATCTCCATACTTTCACTATTTCCTGACTTGTGCTTGAAGTTATTCTTGGAATGGTGTGAAGAGCCTGCATACTCGCTGAGGTTGAAGTCCCAGTGGCATTTGGGAATCTCCTCCAGCTCACTTGCATCATCAGGGTTGTCCTCACAGAAAAAAAAAAAAAAAGCTAAACAAACTTGACATCAACTCATTTCAGAGATATCAGATAACTGAAGTCCCAGAGTAAACCACTGCCCAGAAAACTGGAAAAACAGGCAAATGTAGAAAATTCAGAACTTTCTTTATTACTGCAAATAGAAGCCACAGCTGGAACCTGGTAGGAACACTTAAAGGATCATCAACTATTGTTGGACACTGAGTGTATACGCTTTAGAGATTTTAAAAAATATATTAGGAGAGGCTCCCAAATTTTCATGAGTTTTACCTCCAGAAGTTCCACCAAGTTTTAAAGGGAAGAACTGAGAAAAATTTCATAATCTTCAGGTGGGTGGGAAGAGAGAAATTAACCATTTTGAAATACACCCAAAGCATTCTGTTATAAGTAACAAAAGCCTGCTTTCAAGGGAAACTATTTTACCAAAGACTAAACTATATGGGTTTTATCAGAGCCTTACCAATATGGGGGAAAGGAACTATGCAACTCCAGCACCCCTTGGCCTTCAACATGGAGAAACAGAAATATCCAATTCCAGCATTCTTTGATGTTGCATGACTTTTGAAACATGTAAATTTATTACATGGTAAAATAATAAAATTAAATGAAAAAGATTAAATTGAATACAAACAAAGCTAACATTTGTAAAAAAAAAGTAAAATAAAATAAAAATAAAACACCTCAGGACCCTCTAAACTTTTTATCCAAATGGAAAGGTCATTGCAACATCCTCTTTCAAACGAATAGCTGTTACTAACACTATGATCAGCCAGATGCCCAAGAAGAGGGAAAAGGCCCCAGGCACCTGGGAGGGGCAGCCCCCACAGATCATTCATAAGTAAATTCTTTTACTAGTCTCTCATAAAAAAGGATATGCCAATTGTACAATCTATATCTAGCTCCTAAAACTAAAGTCTGTCCAATTTTACACAGATAATGTCATTATAAGCTTATCTTTCCAGATGCAGAATAAAGTCAAGACCCTACCTACCCAAAGACATCTGCATAATTGACCCTTCCTTTACTGACTCTGTCTTCAGACGTTCATCTTATCTTATGTAAAAATTCACCTAACCACCTGCCTGTCTGCCCTTTTCCTACTTGCCTCCTCAAGCAGCCCTTTAAGGTTTAAGGAAATATATAAATTTTAAAAATCCAGAAAAAACAGCCACAGATGTGTCTGTGACTTGTGTCTTTCCTGGATGTGCCCTAAATTTGATTAGTAATCTCTATGATTTGAGATATACCACAGTCAATCATTTTGTAACCACCAATGGATTCTTCTTGCCTGCTGCATATAAAAGACCATGGCATTGCAGTAAAGAAAGAGTTTAATAGACACAAGGCCAGCTACACCATGTAGCAGGTGGAGCTCACACTCAAATCATTTCCTACGAAGCTCATAGGTTAAAGGCTTTCCAAAGGTAGTTTGAGGGAGGGAGTGGGCGTGGCCAAGTAATGAGTGCTCGCTGCTGATTGGTTTGGGTGGAGAAATCATAAGTTGTTAACGCTGTCTTTCTGTGGGCTAAATCACTTCTTGGAGGGGCCTTTGGAGCAGGGTTGGCAGGTCCATGATGTCAGATATGCAAAAGACCTGAAAAGACATCTCAGAGGCCAACCTTAGGTTCCACAACAGTGGTGTTATTTGTAGGAATAATTGGGGGAGTTGTGTATCTTACAACCTCCAGAATAGTGGCTGACAGTTCTTTATGTCTGTGCCTTTGCAGGAATTAAGCTTCTCTCCTCCTGCTAGCCTGAAAAACCCCATTAGCCTTACAAAAGCAGTTGAGTTTCAGGGCAAGACTGATTAGCATTTAAACCATAGTCTAAATGTCTTCCAAAGTTAGCTCAGCCCAATAACCCAGCAATAAGTAAAGAAAAGGCAAGGTGGGAGGTGGGTTAGGTCAAATCTCTTTTGGTGACATAATTTTCTTGGTGATAATTTTTGCAAAACTGTTTTTAATTTCAGTTGTCACTTTTTACAAAATAACTTCAAGGCTAAAAAAAAAAAAAACCTCAACTATTAATTTAAGTAAATTGTGAACCCTGTGTTCTATTCCAAATCCTTTAAGGATATCTGCTAAGGACAAAAAGAACCTCAATGAAACGAGGAACTTTGTTTAGTATGTTTGTCTTTGTTCATGGAACTGGAATTTCTGCAACCACTTGGTGTGTTTGGAGATTAGAGAAATGAGTACAAAGTGTATGTTCATGATTTGGGGAATTAAGGATTTTTGTGGAAGATATTAAATGGGAGAAAGGAAGATTAGCAACAAACTCTGTACTATTGGATTTTCATTGTAGGTCTCAGCATAGAGAGTTGTTGGAGAAAAATCTGAACTTGTAAAATACTTAAAGAGGTTTACTTTGAGCCAAATTTGAGTGACCATGGCCTGGAGTACAATCTCAAAAGATCCTGAGAGCTTGTGCTGAGGTAGTCAGGTTGCAACTTGGTTTTATACATTTTATGGAGTCAGAAGTTACAGGTGAAGGCATAAATCAATACACGTAAAGTATACACTGGTTTGGTCCAGAAAGCTGGAAAGGCAGGTGTAGGAAATAAGAATAAAAAAAAGCTTCCTCTTTAAAGCTTCCTCTTAGTTCATTATAAATAAATAATAGTTTCCTCAAAGGTTAATTTATTTTAAAGCTTTTGCTAATAATCTTAAGAAAGCTCTTAGTGATAGTGAATAAATAAGTGTATCCAGTGTTCTTAGTTCGTACACTTTAGCCTAGATATTTGCCCTGACATGCCTGAACAAGGCCAGACAAGTCTTAGATTATAGTTTATTTTCCTTCCTTATTTGGAAATGTTATTGCTTCTCTAAGCATTTCTCAAGCTACTTCCTCTTTTCTTTTGTCCTCCTCTGCCTTTACCTCTTTAGTGAAGTTTTAAGTTGTTAGCCAAACAAGTGCAGCCTAAACTGTGAAATCCAGTTTCAGCCAGTGCAATCAGGACACAGCAGTAGGGTGGATGCATTAGATATAAATAGTCCTGTCTCCTTTGTTCAGTGTCCTCTTGTGGCAAGATGGCTAACAGGAGCACCCTTTCTGCAGAAAGTAAAGTTACCTTGCTGAGAAAATGAAATTTATATTTGAATGCTACTTCTTTTTGCGAAACCACACTGCAAATTCACATAGAACAGCAGGACACCTAAAAGGGGGTGAAAATTACAGATTATAGGTGGATTCAAATATTTTCTAATTGGCAATTGATTGAAAGAGTTAAGCTTCACTTAAAGACTTAAGAAATCAGTACAAAGAAATGCTTGAGTTAAGATATACGGGTTATTGAAGCCACAGTTCTTTTTACATAGATGAGGCCTCTAAGTTGTGGTGTCAGAATAAATGGTAAATGTCTCTTTCCAGACTTAAAAGGTGTCAGATTCTTAGTTAAATCTCTTCTAGATATGGAAAATATCTAGAAAAAGAAGGAGATCCTCTACAGATGTAAATTTCCTGCACAGGAGACAAAATATGTCAAACAAATATATTTTGGGGTAAAATGTTTTTATTTTCTTCAGGGCATGATATTTACCATGTGATCCTATACCAGAACCAGGCTGAAATTTAAGCATCTTATGGCCACAAAAAGTCTGTTTTGTCAGTGTTATGATCTCTATTTTGATGTTAATGCTGGTCAGTTTTTCCCATATTTCAAAAGGGAGAGGATAAGAGGGATGAGGTCTCTTCCTATCAGGGCCTAAACTTCAGTTTTTCTGGTTTCCCTGGGCCCAGAGGGGTCTGATCTATTTCTTAGGGGTGCACTTAGTATTTTGTTTTTGTTTTGCAAGCCATGATTTTTTTTCCCCTCCATGTTTTTCTTTATTGATGTATAATTCACATAGTGAGAAATGCATGGATCTTCAGTGTTTCCTTGTGCACTTCCCTGTTCAATACCTTCCCAACTCCCAACATAGGTAGCCTCTTCTTTGACTCCTATAATTTTATTTTAGTTTTGCCTGCTCTGTCATCATATAAATGGAATTGTTAGCAATGTTGAGTCCATACAGGTCTGCAAAAACCTCAATTCTTGCCTCCTCATGAAACCGCTATTGCAAATTTGCAACTGAGACAGTGAAAGGGATCTGACCTAACCAACTCCATCTTGCTTCTTACTTACAAGCTGTCCTTGTTTATTCCTGGGAGTAGGCTGAGCTAACTTTGGGAGGAGCTTAGTTTATATTAATAGTTTAAAACAAGAATGATAACAGCCCTTTCCCAAAACAAACCTCCTTCTTGCCTGGGGACTAGACTGTCTTTGTGGGACTAACAAATTAGCCACAAGATTAGAAATTATAGTATAAAAGTTATGTAGCTGGAGGCTACAAGATTCTGACCCTTCCTAAACTGCTTCTAAGATCAGTGCTTGAAATATTTTGCAGACCTTGCACTTGATAGTTCAGCTGCACCACCCAGATGGATAAACCGACTTATCTGATCTTGTGGTCTTCATTCAGGAACTGACTCAGCAGAAGAAGACATCTTCACCTCCCTGTGATTTCATGTCTGACCTGACCAATCAGACCTCCTGGCTCACTGGCTGAGACATTGATTACTAGCTGTGGAGATCTGTCCTGCAGACCCTGATTCAGCGACAGATGAATGAAATACACTCTCACACAAGAGTACAGTATAATAGTTGGGCTAGGGGGTCATCAGCTGCTCTCAAAGGACAATTGAAGCTAACCAACGACTACTCCCTGTTCCTCCTCACATTTATTCAGTATAGATTTAATAACAGAACTTTTACATCAATAAGCTTGTGGATAATTAACACGGATAGAAATGATTTTATGAATGATAAAAGGTTTTGGTTCCTGGGCCCAGAATAAACACCATTAACAGGTAATCCCCCTTCAACCTCTCCCTGAGAGGACCATCAGGCGCAAAGTTAACATGAGTAAACAGAGACAAAGGAATGTGGGGTAAACAGACTTAACTTGGGAAACTATTATTATCCCTAATCTTCACCCCATGACCTAATACTCTAACATAAGAACTGGCTGCCTTCAGCGTATTCCATAAGTTAACAAAAACCTTTTGGTCTTTCAAAAGGTTTGAGACTCTAATCCTACTACTTTCCCTAATATTTCCCTTAATACTTTGCCAACAACCCTGAGTGAATCTCAACAACTGACTTCCCTTAACCCACCAAGTTGTCGTTAAAATTCTGATTTCCAAATGCTTGGGGAGACTAATTTGAGTAATAATAAAACTCCAGTCTCATGCAAAGCTGGCTTGGCATGAATTACTCTTTCTCTATTGTAATTCCCCTGTCTTGATACATTGGCTCTGTCTAGGCAGTGGGCAAGGTGAGTCTATTGGGCAGTTACACTCAGAAGAAAGAATTAAACTGAGGGTCATAGGCAGAGGAAGAAACCAATTCAAGTTTTAGAACAAGAGTGAAAGTTTCTTAAAAAGTTCTAGAGCAGGAATGAAAGGAAGTTAAAGTACACTTGGAAGAGGTCCAAGCAGGAAACTTAAGAGATTCAAGTGCATGGTTTGACCTTTGACTTGTGGTTTTATATGTTGGCATGCTTCTGAGGTCTTGCATCTCTTACTCCCTGATTCTTTTCTTGAAGTGGGCTGTCAGTATGTGCAGTGTGTTTACTGAAGTTGTATGCATGGTCACTTGAGGTGTTTTTTCCTTACCAGTCAAGTGTTTCTAGAGGAAGATCATATACCAGTCAAACTACACCATTTTGCCTCTTAGTGTGCATGCTTGAGCCCACTTGCCCAAGTCCTGAGACCTTATTGGGAAGCTACTGATACCAGCTTCAGGCTGGGAGACTGCCTTTCCCTGAAGCCACCTGCAACCAATTATTATTTTAGAGAGACAGTTTAACAACCATCACCTGATGGTTGCCTGACATTCCTTGAGGACAGAGAGGGTTTCTCCTGCCCTGCTCATGTATGCCTAACTACTTACTCTAACAGAATTATGTATATGTGCCCTTTGCATTTTGTTTCTTACATTTAGTATGATGCCTGTGAAATATTTTGTATTTTGTGTATTATTCATACATTTTTAGTAGAGTTTCACTATATTAATATGCAAATTTATCTACTGTCTTTTGGGAAGCACTGGGGATGTTTCCACTTTGGACTTCTATGAATAAACCTGCAATAAATGTTCTTATAAAATATTTTTGTGAATGGCATGTTTTCATTTTTGATTATGAGAAACATTTTTCCTGCTTCTTCACACCTGTAGTGATTTTTTGGTTTATATCATGTTTTTGGGTACAATGTTATAATTCTCATTATTATTATTTTTTAGAGAAGATTATTGAGTTCTGTTCTGGTATGAAATCAATGTAATTAGATAAACTTGATCCAGTGGAACCTTGGTTTTAGGCTTTGCATCCTCTGGCCAGAAAAGTTCTGCTTTCTGTTTGGGCTTCACATCCCTGTGCTGGGCATTAGAAAGTGTCCTCAGGTGGAAAACTTACCTCAGGCTTTTGCCTGGTCTTAGGGAATTACAAGTGGATGCTGCTTGATGTTCAAGGCATAAAAGCAGTTACTTCATGCATTTCGTCCAGTTTTATAGCTGTTTAAGGTGGTAGGTAAGTTCAATACTATCTCGTTATGGCTGGAAATGGAACTCAACTCTGGACTTCGAAATAAATTTCAAAAGAAAAGTGTCTAACTCTGTCCACAGTAAGGGTCCTAAAGTAATGGTATTTTATAGCAATCGACAAACTTGTTGCCCATATCTTGGTGTCTAAATATTTTTCCTATGAAAAACAAAAACCTGAGAGCTCTGTGGAGGAAAAACTGATTTTACGTACAGTTCATGGAAAGTAGAAGACAAACTTAGGGCCGGGTGCGGTGGCTCATGCCTATAATCCCAGCACTTTGGGAGGCCGAGGCGGGTGGATCACGAGGTCAAGAGATTGAGATCATCCTGGTCAACAAGGTGAAACCTCGTCTCTACTAAAAATACAAAAATTAGCTGAGCATGGTGGCGTGTGCCTGTAGTCCCAGCTACTCGGGAGGCTGAGGCAGGAGAATTGCTTGAACCCAGGAGGCAGAGGTTGCGGTGAGCCAAGATCACGCCATTGCACTCCAGCCTGGGTAACAAGAGCGAAACTCTCTCTCTCAAAAAAAAAAAGAAGACCTACCTAGAACACTGTTTTTTTGCCAAAAGTAAAGAAGTACTTAAAGACCGCTGGGGCACCCAAAATGACATAGGATCTGATCAAAATAATTCTCTTTTGAAAAAAAAAGAGCCTCAAAAGTCATTCTTTCACAATTGGTTAAGTTTGAATATTTACTCTTCATTATATAATATTATGGAATCAATATTGAATTTCTCAGGTCTAATAAAAATATATCTTATATCTTTGTTTATTCTTTTATCATAATCATTATAGTTGTCCTTTACCTAATATTTATCAGGTACTTAATATATTTCAGGCACCGAACACTTTATTTACATTAATTAGTTTAATCATTAAAACAATCATTTGGCATAGATAAAATTACTATCACAATTACACAGACAACTCCAGTACTTTTCAATCTTTTCTGGCATAGAGCAAAAGTTTTCTATAACACCCCTAGAGCCTCAAAATCAATTATGAGTAACTGTTTTACTCATAATGAGGTTCTAAACACATTGAACTAAAAATCATTAATACCAAATATATCAGAAATTTACAACTTTATGTATATAAATGTATATCTTCTGTATATAAATTAATATATTCTGTATAATTTTCACCCAGCCTAGGAAACAAGAATTTACCAGGATATTTGCAGTTCCCATGTGTCCCTTTCCAAATGCAGTACCTCCTCAGGATATATGATTATCTCTTTACTTAAAAAATCACCTTAATACAAGTATTAGTTTGCTGGGGTTGTTGTAACAAACTGTAGGTTTGAACATCAAAAATTTATTTTTTCTAAGCTCTAGAGACTAAAAGTCCGAGACCAAGATACCATCAGTGTTGGTGCCTTCTGAGGAATGTGAGGAAATATCTGGTCTCTGCCAGCTTCTGGTGATTTGCTGGAATATCTGGCATTTCCTGGCTTGTAGACGCATCACTCCAATATGATTTCTGCCTTCATGTTCACATGGCATTCCCTTTGTGTATGTGCATGTGTGTGTGTATCTGTGTTTAAATTTCCCCTTTTTATAAGGATGCCAGTCATACCGGATTAGAGATGCACCCTACTCTAGTACGACTTCATCTTAACTAATTACATTTGCAATGACCCTATTTCCAAATAAGGTCACATTCTGAGATATTAAAGATTAGGACTTCAACACAGGAACTTCGTGGGGGACACAATTTAACCTACAATAATACAAATGTAAGCAGTCCTAAAACTATGGTTTAAATTTGCTTGTTTTTGAGTTTTATAATCATAATGCATTCATTTTTGGTGACTTGATTCATTACTCAATGTTCATAAGGTTCATCTTTGTTAACATGTACCATATGTATTGTTACATAAATACATGCTAATATATTTATGCACTTTACTATTGGTAGATATATAGGTTAGCTTAATTTTTAAATTTCTATTGAAAACAAAGCTGCCATGATCATTCTTATTCAAGTCTCCAGATGCATATTGTAAGGTATTCTCTAGGGCAGTGTTCCCTACTAGCTTTTTCTGTAATTGGATTAAACATTTGTGGTTTTATTGATCCCCAAGCAGCCTCATTTATTATACTAACATGTTGTGCAGATATTATGTCCTTCTATGAACTTGAATAATGTGAAGAAGCACTGCTTCAGGATAATGTTACCGGATTTGTGTCCACAATTACTAGATACTGCCAAATTGTTCTCAAAAGTCATCAAGCAATTTACACTTGTATCATCAAAGTGTTCCAAATTCTCCACACCCTTGGGCAGTATGTGGTATCAGCAGACTTTTAAGTTTCTATTGATCTTATGGTTTCAAAACAATATTAAATTTTGGATTTGTTTCTCAGGATTACTAAAAAGTAGATGACTATCATATATATTGATGATTTATATTTCTCTTTCTGTGAATTATTTCTTCAAGTATTTTGGACATATTTCAATTGGCTTATTGAACTGTTAGCAATTCAAAGGAGTTTATATATATATATATATATATATATATATATATGAAATACTAATTGTTATTGCTTATATGAATAAAAGTACTTTTCTCAGCCTGTAGCTTGACTTTTTACTCATTGATGATGCTTTATGATGAGTCAATTTTCATTTCAGTTAATTGAACTTACTAACCTTTCCCTAGATCTTTTTGGTGTCTTGTTTAAAAAGTTCTATGTTGCCCAAAAGGTATGACTATATTCTTCTATATTTCCTTGAAAAGTTATAAGATTTTGACTTTGAAAAGTTTAATTTCTTTGGAATAGTCTTGCTTGATTCTGAAGCTCTCTGTGATATACTTTTGAAAAATAATTTCAGATTTTATTTTAGATACAGCAGGTACATATGTAGGTGTGTTACACGGGTGTCTTGCACCTGGGTAGTAAGCATAGTTCCTGATAGGTGGTTTTTCAACCAACATCCTCCTTCCTTCCCTGCCTAGTAGTCCACAGTTCTCTTGTTCCCATGTTTGTGTCCATATGTGCTCAGTGTTCAGCTCCCACTTATAAGTGAGAACATGAAGTATTTGGTTTTTTGTTTCTGTATTAGTTTGCTTAGGATTATGTCTGGCCTGCAACTCTATCCATATTGCTGCAAAGGATATGATTTCGCTCTTTTTTATAGCTGCATAGTATTCCATGATGTGCATGTACTATATTTGGTTTATCCCATCCACCATTGATTGGTTGATTCCACATCTTTGCTATTGTGAATAGCACATTGACGAACATAGGAGTGCATGTATCTTTTTAGTAAAATGATCTATTTTTCTTTGGATATATATTCAGTAATGGTATTGCTGGGTCAAATGGTAGCTCCATTTTAAGTTCTTTGAGAAATCCCCAAACTGCTTTCCACAGTGGCTGACCTAATTTACATTCTCATCAACAGTGTGTAAGTGTTCCCTTTTCTCTGCAGTCTTGACAGCATCTGTCTTGTTGTTGTTGTTGTTGTTTTGTCTTGTCTTGCTCTGTTGCCCAAGCTGGAGTGCAGTGGTGTGATCTCAGGTAACTACAACCTCTGCCTCCCAGGTTCAAGTGATTCTTCTGACTCAGCCTCCCGAGTAGCTGGGACTACAGGGACATGCCACCATGCCTGGTTCTTTTTTTGTATTTTTAGTAGAGATAGAGTTTCACTATGTTGGCCAGGCTAGTCTCAAACCCCTGACCTTGTGATTCACCCACCTCAGGCTCCCAAAGTGCTGGGATAATAGGGGTGAGTCACTGCGCCTGGCCTTGAGATGGAGTCTTCCTCTGTCACCCAGGCTGGAGTGTGGTGGCGCAATTTTGGCTCATTGCAACCTCCACCTCCCTGGTTCAAGCAATTATCCTGCCTCAGCCTCCTGAGTAGCTGGACCACAGGCATGTGCCACCATTCCTGGCTAATTTTTTGTATTTTTTTCCAGTAGAGATGGGATTTCACCATGTTAGCCATGATGGTCTAGATCGCCTTACCTCATGATCTGCCTGCCTCAGCCTCCCAAAGTGCTGGGATTACAGGCATGAGGCCCTGACTTTTTAATAGCCATTTTGAGTAGAGTGTGATGGTATCTCACTGTGGTTTTGATTTGCATTTCTCTGATGATGAGTGATTATAAGCATTTTTTCATTTTTGTTGGCTGCTTGTATATCTGTTTTTGAGAAGTGTCTGTTCATGCTCTTTGCCAGTTTTTTTTTTTTTTTTGGTGGTGGCGGTGTTCTTTTTGAGATGGAATTTCACTCTTGTTGCCCAGGCTGAAGTGCAATGGTGCAATCATGACTCACTTCTACCTTTGCTTCCCGAATTCTCTTGCCTCCATCTCTGAAGTAGCTGGAATTACAGGCCTACACCACCCATACCCAGCTAATTCTTGTATTTTTAGTAGAGGCAGGGTTTTGTCACGTTTGCCAGGCTGGTCTCAAACTGCTGACCTCAGGTGATCCACCTGCCTTGGTATCCCAAAGTGTTGGGATTACAGGTGGGAGTCACTGCACCCAGTCCTTTGCCAGTTTTTTAATGGGGTTATTGTTTCCTCTTTGTTGATTTGGTTCTTTATAGATTCTGAATACCAGAACTTTGTTGGAGGTACAGTTTTAGAATGTTTTCTCCCATCTTGTAGGCTGTCTGTTTACTCTATTGATAGTTTCTTTTGCTGTACAAGAGCTCTTTAGTTTAATTAAGCCCCACTTGTCAATTTTTGGTTTTGTTGCAATTGCTTGTGGGACATAGCCAAAAATTTTTGCCAAGGCCAATGTTGAGAAGGGTGTTTCTGAGATTTTCTTCTTGTTACACTTAATTCTTTAATCAATATTGAGTTGATTTTCATGTATGGTGGAAGGTAGGGTCCAGATTCATTCTTCTGCATATGGCTAGCCAGCTATCCCAACACCATTTATTGAATAGGAAGTACTTTCCCCATTGCTTATTTTTGTTGGCCTTGTCAAAAATTATCTGAGTATATGGCTTTTTTTCCCCACTGAGTTTTCTATTCTGTTCCCTTGGTCTATGTGTCTGTACCAGTACCTTGCTATTTTGGTGACTGTAGCCTTATAGCATAGTTTGAAGTGGGGTAGTGTGATGTCTCTGGTTTTTTCTTTTTGCTTAGAATAGCATTTGCTATTTGGGCTCTTTTTTAGTTCCATATGAATTTTATAATAGTTTTTTTTTTTCCTAAGTCTGTGAAGAATTGTATTGGTAGTTTGATAAGAGCCTATGACAAACCCACAGCCAACATCATACTGAATAGGCAAAAGCTGGAAGCATTCCCCTTGAGAAATGGAGCAAGACAAGGATTCCCACTATCACCACTGCTATTCTTCATAGTACTGGAAGTCCTAGCCAGAGCAATCAGGCAAGGGAAAGAAGTAAAAGGCATCCATATAGGAAAAGAAGGCAAACTATTTCTCTTCACTGGTGATATAGTTCTATATCTAGAAACCCCTAAAGATGCTGTCAAAAAGCTACTAGAACTGACAAAAAATTTTTAGTAAAGTTTTAGGATACAAAATCAATGTACAAAAAGCAGTAGCATTTCTATATACCAATAATGTCCAGACTGAAAGTCAAGTCAAGAACAGAATCTCATTTACAATAGCCACAAAGAAAATGAAATACCTAGGAGTACAGCTAACCAAGGAGCTGACAAGTCTCTAAGAGGAGAACTATAAAACATTGCTGAAAGAAATTAGAGACAAGAAAAATAAATGGCAAAATATTCCATGCTTTTAGATTGGAAGAATCAATATTCTTTAAATGGCCATACTTCCTAAAGCCATTTATAGATTTCAAAGTAATATGCTTTTATACGATATAAATTTGTGATCTAATTAATCTTTTCTCATAGTGGGTGATTATTAATTTTATGTGTCAATCTCACTGGGCTAAGGAATGCACAAATAAGTGGCAAAACATCACTTCTGCACGTTTTTGTGAGGGTGTTTCTGGAAGACATTAGCATTTGAATCAGTAGATAGAATAAATAGCCCTAACCAGTAGGAGTGGGCATCATCCAACCAGTTAAAGGCCTACGTAGAATAAAAAAGTGGAAGACTCAACTTGCTCCCAGTCTTAGCTGGTACATACAACTTCTTCTGCCCTTAGAGAATCATACTCTTAGGTCTTAGATCTTTGGACTTGGACTGTGACTTATGTCATGGCCTCTGACCTTTCTTGCAATTCTCAAGTCTTTTAACTCACATTGAATTACACCACTAGTTTTCCTGGATCTCCAGCTTGCATAGGACAGATATTAGGACTTCTCATCCTCCTAACCTGGTGAGTCAGTTCCAATAATACATTATTTTTTCTCTCTCTCTCTTTCTCCCCTACCGCCCACCGCTTATGTTTCCCTGGAGAACTCTGAGTAACAGTGTATCAGTAATACATTGTTGTAGTATCATTAAGAAAAATAATTCTCCCTTTCACCAAAGATTGGCAATGACAATATTTCTGTGTTACCAAATAAGCACAGGTCTGTTGTTGGACTATTTACTCTCTTCTGATGTTTTATTTGTCTAGTATGAAACTAGTACTACAATGTCTTAATTACTACAGCTTTGTAGTAAGTATTATTTTCTGAGTGGGCAAGTCTCCAAGTTCTGCTTCAGGAATATATTCTTGGCTCTTCGTTGTCTCATACAAATTTTAGAAGCAGCTTATCAAGCTCCACAAAATATTTTGTTGGTATAAAAAATAAAATTGCAATGTTTCTAGACATTAAGGAGATGAGCAATTTTTATTTTTTGAGTATTCCTTTCCATAGAAATGTTAATTCTTTCGAGTTATTTAAATCTTCTTTAATGTCTTTCAATTTAACCCATTATTTTCTTCAGAAAGGTCTCATAACTTCATGTTAGATATATTTCTATCAATCTCACATTTGAGTATTAAAATTATATTCTTTCTACAACTTAATTTTCTGGCTTTTTGAAATGATATATAAAAATGCAACTTGTCTAGATATACTGATTTTACATCTGACAACCTTACTAAATACTAATTCCAATAATATGACTGTATTAAGTAGTTATCTATGGATAATGATTTACAAATTTGCCAGTTGTGGTTAAACATACCTGATGTATGTGTGTGTGTGTGTAATATGCATTATATGTGTTATATATTACATGTATTTATATATGTATAAAATATATTATACATATTTCTATTTGTGTATATATGTACGATATATGTATATGTATTTGTATCTGTGTATATATGTGTGATATATATACATACATTGTATATATTGTATACATATATTGTAAATGTACATATACCCATATACACATATACAAATCAATAATTTGAAATTTAATAGACTTGCATTAGTACCTTATACAAAGACACTTTTTAAAAGTTTTATCTGATGTTAAGAAATATAAAATTTTAATTTGTTGGGTACAGTGTTCTATATAAGAACAAGTTGATTAATTTTGCTCAATTCTTAATATATTTGATCTCCTACTGAGAGCAGTGTCTTCATGTCTTTGATTTTGATTGGAGATTTGTGTCCAACTTCTTATGCTTCTGTTAATTTTTCTTTATATAGTTTTTCACAAACTATTAGATAATACAACTTTAAAATATTTTACCTTCCTGGTACATTAAATTCTTTGTCAATATTTTATGATCCTTTTTAATTCAAACATGTTTTTGGCCTTCAAGTCTATATGTATGCCACAATAGCAATCCTTAGGTAGGATTTGCCTATTGTAATTTGTATCAATTTTTCCAGTTCAGTAAATCGCTGTGGATTTACATTTTAGAGATGTCTCTTGTAAACACTATATAGCTATCTTTTATTTCCTTAATAAGTTAAATAAATATATTTAGATTTAATTCTGCTTCTGAGTTTATGCTATTTGTCTTGCTTTATCTATATTTCTTGCAGATGATTTTTGTCCTCCTTTCTTCACCTTATTTTATCTCTTTAATAGTTTGGAAGTTATACAGTCAATTTTTTATGTTTTCATGTAACCTATAAATTGCAGTATTATTCTTCTAATGATTGAAATGTACCATTATTATTTTGTACATTGTTTAATTTACTTATTAATTCATTTATTTAAAAAAATTTTTATTTATTTATTTATTTTTTAAGTCGGGGTCTCACATTGTCACCTGGGCTGGAGTGCAATGGGGCCATCTCGGCTCACTGCAACCTCCACCGTTCACGTGATTCTGCTGCCTCAGCCTCCTGAGAAGCTGGGGTTACAGGTGCACACTACCATGCCAGACTAACTGTTTGTATTTTTAATAGAGACTAGGTTTCACTATGTTGGCCAGACTGGTATCGAACTCCTGACCTCATGATCAGCCCTCCTCAGCCTCCCAAAGTGCTGGGATTACAATTGTGAGCCACTGTGCCTGGCCTTCATTTGTTTATTTGCAGATTCAAGAACACATCCATCATTTTTTGTTAATCATTTTTTCTTACATCTCAGAGTTTTCTTCTGGGATCATTTCTTTCCCCTGATGTACATCCATAGGATATTTTATTTAAGCTGTCTTTATTGCACACTCAGTCAAATACTTTAATTGTGTGTGCAATTCTGAGCTGACAGTTAGTGACCCTCGGAAATGCACACTATCTGTCCTTGTTGGCAGCTTACCTTGTTGCTGTGGCCAGGTCAGCTTCTAGTCCCTTGTTGGTATTTCGTTGTTGTAAATTGTTCTTTATGTTTGTAGTTCTTCAGCTTTATTACAGTGGGCCTGGATGTGAGTTTTGTTTTAAAACCACTTGGAATTTTGTTTTCTGTTTTCACACCGTTATTACTTTGCATATCTCCTCTTTGCCATATTTTTTTGTTTCTCTCTGTGAAAATCTACATAAAAATATATTAAACCTGATTGTATTCTTTATGTATCTTGCCCTTTCTTTTATTTTCAGATCATTGTCTGTTTGTCTAGAATTGCATAACCTTTTTAGGGAAATGCGTCAAACAGGAGAATGCCAGCTGAATGAACCATCCACACATTAGCCCACTTCTTTCTACACAGACATTACATAATCTCTGTGTGACTTGTATGATTTTTGGCTTTTACAAGTAAATGTTATTATACATTAATGTAGTCTCATGAAAAATTTTACAAATGAGAAGACTCAAGATTATCCCTGGCTTACTTTGTGAGTTTGGGAAATTCTCTGATATTTTCTGTTGCTAAAGGCTGGTAAAAGTAAAAACAATATGAAGCACTAAAAGTCAGCTAATAATTGCAGCAAAACTTTAGTTGGCATTTGTAACAATTCTTTGACTTTCCAAAAATATCACAAAAATATATGGTAACATTATCAAAATAATTACTATTACAATAGTAATACTATTATGCATCTTACAGTTTTACTATTTCTGGATATACATAGATTCATGTTAGGACCAGAAACAGTAATTTGGAGCTTTTCACTTGGAAATATATTTGAAATTTTAGGAACTATATGTTCAACTATCTCAGTCACAGAGCATATAAAATAATATGCATAGTTATATATAACACATAAATTATATACAATGTATAATACTTTAATAGCTATATTTAATTAGCATATAAAATTCATGTTAAAATATTATATAACATGTAATATATTAATGTATTATATACAAATGACATATTATAATATATAGTAATATGTATATAATATCATATACTGAAAATTGAGTTATTTAAGTAGAAACTGTGGTAAAAACCTTCTGCTACAACCACTGATTAAGTTGAAAGATAATCCTATACCCTGGTTACTGTATTTAAAAAGGGAGAGAGAGAGAATCGCATTGCTTGGGGTTTTCCAAATTCCCACTAAAAGCAGAAGGAAATGGACATTTTTCTAAGAGTTTTTTTTTTTAACTGTATTTTAATCACAGAAACTCACACACTAAATTGTAATCTGCTTATATCATAAGAAAAATCAAGTGAGTTTCTGTGAAAAATTATACCTAAATTATTCGTAAAATTTTCTGCAAGCTCAAGAATCATCCTTCTCTCCTATGACTGGAGGAGAGCACAATCAATTGACTCTTGTAATCACATCCTGCCCAAACCTGAACAGAAAGAAACATACTCCTCTGCAAGAAAACTACATGAATCGCATTTTATCCATTAGATAGTGACAGCAGAACCAAACTAATGTTTAACTCTTTTTAGAAATAAAAAATTCTTCTTTCAAACATTCCTTATGCAAGCACATTGTAGTTTGTTATAATTTTAAAAAATGGTTTTGTTTTAATTTTTAGAGAATTTCTTATATAAAAATCCTAGTTTCTCTTCACACTTTACAAGTTAGTCGAGGTATAGTACTACTGATACTTAGTATTACATATAAAACAATAAACTACATATGAGTGATTACATTGTATCTGGTACAATAAAGCACTCCAAAATTGTCAGATTTAATTCTGTCCTTGATATATAGAATATGTACTATTCCTATGTTTGCTTTACAGATGATAAAAATAAGGCACAGTTTATTGACTTATAAGAGTTCACTGCTAGGAAGTATTAAAGCAGTTATTTAAAGCTAAGAAAATTGCTTTAATTCACATAGCTAAGTCAATATGAGTCAATACCCAAGTGTGGTAACTTCCACTGTTTTCATGGGCTGGATTTCTTTGGTTTGATCATATGTCCTAAGGTCTCTTTAGGTAATGATGGTAAAGACACTTTCCAACTTTAATTAATGAGCTCACTGTTAATGTTACATAATGCTAAGCTGCAGTACAACACTGGATAGCAATTAAACAAAAGCATTTGGCAACTTCTACAGTGCATAAAATGTTTTGTTTTCACCCTTTGGGAGAACTTTTCCCATTTTTGTTGTATAGAACATACAACTAAAGATAAGTTCCCTTCAAGGAGCCACTACTATCAATTTCATTCTTAAATAAGAAAATGCCAGGACAGTATTACTCTGTTTATATAACCACCTATAAAACAACTAAACAGACATTTGTGAAGAAATTTCTGCTTCAAAGCAAGTACTTAAAAGACTTATTATAGGAGTTTTGTTATTTTCCCAATTATAAGAATCGTGCAAGCTCATAGTAGAAAATTAAATTAAAAATGAAGACTAAAAGGTCTAAAGCTTTAAAAATTCCAGAGAAAACATAAATTATTATGTGTGTCTGAAATTTTGTGTGTTGTATCATTTTTTATTAATTTTTTCTTTAATATTCTGCATACAATGATTAAATAATTATTTCCTGAGAATCAGAAAAAGAAACTTCCTTCACTGTCTTAGAAAATGTTTTCTCTTAATATTGTTTTTATTGGTGGTGAAGCACTTCCATGAGCCTTCACATATTCATCTATCATCTACTTGTTGAGCACATAGAGTGAACCAATCTCTATTCCAGGTGTTTGGGATAGATTAGTATACAAAAGACACTAAGATCCTTGTTGTTGGCTGGGTGTGGTGGTTTATGTCTGTAATCCCAGCACTTTAGGAGGCCAAGGCAGGTGGATCACTTGAGATCAGAAGTTCCAGCCTAGCCTGGCCAACATGGAAAAACCCTGTCTCTACTAATAATGCAAGCATGGTGGTGGGCATCTGTAATCCCAGCTACTCGGGAAGCTGAAGCAGGAGAATCGCTTGAACCCGAGAGACCGAGTTTGCAGTGAGCCAAGATTATTCCACTGCACTCCAGCCTGGGAAACTATGGGTGAAAATACGTCTCAAAACAAATGCAAAAACAAATAAACGAAAAGACCTGGTTGTTGAGAGGCTTACATTCTAGTGGAGGGAAATAGACAACAAGTATAATACATGAATATATATTATATGCCAGGCAGAATGTAAAACAATATTAGAGGAAAAGAGAAAATGGAAGAGGGTAAGTATGTGTGGTAGACAAAATTGTAAAATGAACCTTAAGAGACTCCTGTGCTTGTATAATACCCTCTTCTTGAGTGTGGGAGAGAACCCTGAGTATGATGAGATATCACTTTCATTGCATGGCAAAATGGATTCAACAGATGTAATTAAAGTTTCTAATTAGTTGACTTGAAGGTAGTGAAAGGGAAGATGATCCTGGGTGTTTCTGATCTAATCATGTGTGGCATTTAAAATATAATGAAGCATCAGTCATTCTCCTGCTGGCTTAGGAGATAAAGCAAACTATCATGTAATGAGATAAGGAGGCCATGTAGCAAGGAACTGAAGGTGTTCCCAGGAGTAGACCCTGGTTGGCAGACAATAAGAAAGAAATCTTAACCCTCTAACCACAAATAAATTACAATTGCCTATAACAATGTGTCTGGAAGAGACCTCTGAGCCCCAGATGAGAATCTTTCACTAGCTGCCATCTTGATTGTAGCCTTGTAAGATCTGAACAGTGTGCCCAAGTAAGAAGGCCCTAAACTCTAACCATGGGAATGGTGAGATTATAAATGTTCATTGTTTTATGTCCCTGAGTTTATTATAATTTGTTGTGTGGCAATGGAGCCCTATTAAAGGAATTGGGTCAGAGAAGGCTTCTTTGCAAAGGTGAGATGTGGGCCAAGAGGTGAAGAAGAGGGAACATGTAGCCATTACAGGTTTTGATTATTGGAGTCACGTGTTGAAGCAAGTGTCAAAATGCTTGGTTTTATTTGTAGAAATTGAAAAAAAAATAATGACCTCTTTCAGGATAAAAATATGCAAGAGTATTTGAGCTAACAAAAACATTATTTGCTTCTCAGAAAAAGGTAATCATTATTTTCACAGCAATATTTCAAATTGCAGAAACCTTAGAAAAAAGGTACCCAGGGAAGATAAAATTCAAGGATTTAGAGATATGCAGAAATAAATGCCATCAAGGGCTGAAGGTGGAAGGTTGCAATACTGGAAGATACTGTTCATTTCTTTACATAATGAATATTTAAAGGAAGTGTGACGTGGAGAGGAGCTACTTAGCAACTAATCAATCTATTCATTAATCAATAAGTAATTATGGAGCCTTTGCTGTGTGTGCAGTAAGTATCAACTTGCACAAACAAGGAATACCATAGATTTAATGGCATTTGCTCTTCTTAAGAGCTTTAACTCAATTGGATAAAAAAAACATGTAGAGGAATTATTTATGAGCCCACATGCAAAAATATGTATATCCTCTTATGTGGTATGCCTGCAAGTTATAAAACAACACAAACTATGGAACAACACAAGTGAAAAACAATGCAAATTGCAAGATCCAAGCAAACCTTTATAGTCGGAGTTGGGCTGTGAAAGGAATGGCATAATTAGGCTAAATAAAGAGGATTTGAGAACATTACGGAAAATGGTTGCACTGTCACTGAGGAAACCCAGTATTCTGATAGCAACTTTAGATTTGGAGATGAATGTATGGGCACAGAAAGATGTTGGGGTAAAGCAATTTCACCGAGCATTGCTTAACAACTTGTCTGAATCTGGTGAGACAGAACACTCACATAAGTAACAAGTTACATGCAGGGAGTTTCCTACTTACATATAGACAGCAAGGGACAAAAGAAGCTTGAGATTCATGGTGAGCCCGTCACCCAAGACTCAGATTTCTTAATCTGTGTGGGGTAGATGGAGTCTTACGTGCATGTGCCACATTTGTACTGCAGCTGACAAACCCCACAAAGCAGCCAACTCCACATTGTGTAATTTGTGGGCCACATGACAAGGTAGGTTAAAGCATTGGAGAGCATCCTGTTTCTAGAAGGGGAATGGAAGATAACCCACGCTGTTCTATCCAGTCCTTCCTCACCTGAGGATGTGGCATTCCTAACACATTCTACAATTACTCTAGAGAAATATAAGTGAGAAAGGGAGGAGAACTGGCTACATCCAAGTTCACCCAGATAACTTTCCTCCAGTTGTTATTGCTCTTAATTTTCTTTTGTGGTAGAAATGATGTAGAATGGAAATGTGAGGTTCTCCAATCTTCTTTTTTCATTCTCTCACTAGTCTTCTATCCTGAAAAGGAAACAGTGAGCATCATATTTAATTCACAAACACTAAGCTCTATTAGAAAGCCGTTGTCCTAAATATACATACATAAGTACAACAGATTCATTTTAGTGAACGAATGTATCCCAGAGGATTAGAAAATATGGGAAGTTATTGCTATTGAAAATAGAATTTAAGTTCAGTATTTTCTGTGGTCCTCGCTAGAGCTTAAATTCCTTAAGTATTGTTATGTCTTGAATCTGGATTTTCAGCAGCAAGGACAGTGACCATCATTTTGCTGAATGAATTACTAAATGAATGATGAATGAATGGCAATCTGGCTTATTTAATTGTGTATGCCTTTCAGCAGATGGTAGAACTTAGGGGTGTATTCCCCACTCTTATCGCTTTTCAAACCTTGCAAGCTTCATTCTGATTTTCTCACACCTGTCCACCCTCTCTTGGAACACACTCAGTTCCCAAGCCATAGCCATGTTCCAAAATGAAATACCACCGCATTGAGTCAAAGGAAATAAAATCAACTGATGCATTGTATTTTGAATGAGTGTTGGCAAACACCAAGCTTGGCAGACAGATGGGATTCTACAAAGAAGGTACAGATGGACCAGTCAGCCCAGAAGGGAAATCTTTCAATGTTTGTTTGAAGAAAATGGAAATGTTTTATTTCAGTACAACTTTCATTGTTGTTATTGTTGAAGTTGATATTTTCAAACCGCGAAAATATCTTCAGAAGTATGAGGCTTGTTACAAATACCTGCTTACTTTGTATTATTTGTTCTTAATCAATCTTCCAGAAGATACTCACAGTTACCTTTATTCCATGAGTATTATTACACCTTAATTCGGAATTAACACAAAGATTCCTAGCATAATAAACATTAAATATTTTTATTATTCCAGAAGAGAGTGTTTCTGAGCAGCTTTCTTAGCGTCAGATAACAATACAAATATTTTAGCTCCTAAGAGTGATTGAAATCATTCCAGAATTAGAAAATGCAATTTTTAACAATTTCATTACTTTAAGAAGTGTAGAGTGTGTAATCAAAGGTGCTGATTGCAGAGAGAAAGACACTATAGAAACATAAACCTCCTGAGAAACTAAATCAATTGCCTAAGGAAGCTCTGGTCCAAATGGTGCATTTTATTTTAAATTTGTGGGTCTTGTGAGCTAGAGCTAAGTGTGCTATCACAGGCATTATTGTTTTACGTTGCTTTTAACACCATCCTGGGAAGCAGCAGAACCTAACTCTATGTTTTGTAGAATTAGCACTTCTTACTGCTCAATAAATATTTAATAATATGATATGCTAACCATACTAATGTATTGAATATTTTAATTTCCTGCATTCCTGTGTGATTTAACATTGTACTAATGAAAACTTTTTAAGAGTCTAAACTTGGGAGAACATAGAAAAAAACTAAGTTGTAACTTTGACAACCAAATGGCCCTCTCCTTTTTGAAACAGAGAAGTTGTTTGAATTAGCAGATTCGCTCTATGGAATAGGTTTACTCTTGTGATGTTGTTTCCACAGCGAAACTTCTTGTTTTTAAAGAACAGAACTTCAAAGGAAGACCTTCATTTACAACTCACTCAGAATGGACATAAGGTGATTCAATTATCGTTTTAAGACTGTGTCTTTATTCCGGACAATAGATTCCACCTATTGCGTCAGCTTAGGTTCAAGTTACAGAAAATAGCCTGTTAGCACCAGTGGGAAATAGTGGCAAACACCTACTACAGGCGACTTTTAACTGATAGGTTTCATTTATCTCTCAGGACCCTGCTTCTGAACTTACAAGACCACTGTCTGTCCCTGTTGCATATAATTCGTAATTTTCTAATGTGGTAGGAGGCAGAAGATATAAAAAGTTGCAGTAAGTTTTCATAAAAGAAAATCCAACATGAATGCAGAAATAGTCCAGGAAATCTGTTCCTCTGGAAGATTAGTGGACAATACTCAATTGTATAGACATAAGTTTCTCAAATCATAGCAATTGGTTTGCTATTTGGTGGTGACATTTATGGACACACAAAATGTATAATAAGTATGCAATAGAAATTTATCCATAACAAAATGAGGACAACATTCAGCTGCAAAAAACGTCATATAACATTCTTATGAAGATATCCTCATCAAATTTAACTGTAGAGATATTTGCTTTGCCTAAAATGACATAGATTCTGCACATTTTTCTGTAACCATAAAAACATTAATTTGTAGCGTGCTTTACTTTCTCTTTGTTCAAACTGGTTTATTACTTAAGTTCTGGCAGAAAACAAGAGATACTAAGAATGCATAATTGGATGTGATTTTTAGGGAAAATTTTCAATGAGAGGGAAAGGCGAGGAGATTGGTAATTTGTTTTAAATAAAGTCACACAAGTCATTTAACCTGTTTTTCTGGAAAGAAGTGACAAAGACTTCACTAAATTTAGAAAGGAAGAGAATCAGCAAAATGCTGAGATTCTGTTAAGTGGGAAAGGGCAGATTACCTATAACATTTATTTTCAGGAACTTTCTTTAGGCACTTCGGGTTTTACATTGTCAAATTTCTAGGTTCTAATATTCGAAGAAGTTCTGGAAGAATAAAAATTATGTCCTAGATTTTGCCATTGTTGAAATGTGATTTTATTATCTGCTTTATCAGAAGTTGTAATTATATAGAAAAAAAATCTTTAAGTCATCATAGATCATATCTATGGCACCATAACAATCATAATTTTAAGTATGATTAAGAATTACAAATAAATTTGTCAAAACAAGTATGCCATGTCCTAGTTGATTGTTTTAAAAATCATAATTCATATTTCTCTTTTCAAATTAAGTTTGGTAACTTATGTAAATCAAGGCTTCAACCCGGCTCCTAATTTTTCTGTGGTGAGGAATACTTATGAAATATGGTTTTATAAAAGACAGAGTGGCAATGCCAAAGGAAGGAGACCACAAGGGGGAGAATTATTTTAAGCAACCAACCAATGGGTCACATAAACACTGGCTTCCAGGATGGGAAGCTGCTTTACTTCATTCGGTTGAATGATGACGTTCTAAAGCTCTTTATTCCTCATGGTCAGTGAATAAACAGAGTGTGTCATTGGATAAATTTAATAAGTATTTATTGATATTTAAAAATATATTATTATTTTAAAAGATTTGGAATAAAACAAAATGAATCCAATTATAAAACTTATTGAATTTTTTTAGATTACATAAGGCATTTTAGTTATTGCAGTATTTTATATACTATTACTGATTATTATGGTGCCATAGATATGATCTATGAAGACTTTCATGCAGTTATGAATTACTATTTGGTCATAGATTAACTTATACAAACGACTGGATAGTTTTGGTGAGTACACATCTTGTCCATAGAGTGTATATTCTGTGATATTTTCCTCAAATAAGCATTACCTATCTATTATTTTAGGATATGTATAAGCAAAATAATTGTCAGATATTTCTCTAATCTCTGGATACAATAAAAATATTAAATGTTATATACCCTAACAAACAACACAATCGAAAATGAACTCCAATGATTTAAAGCATAATAATAAAAAAAAAATGTTGCTTAAAGTAATAGAAGAAAATAATAGGATACTACTTTGATTAGCTTAGGTTCAAAGAGGGCCTTCTAAGCAAAATATACAATAAAATATCAGAAGAGAGAAGACTGAGATATTAAACGCTAAAATTATTTTTCACTTTTAAGGGTAAAATATAAACAAAAATGTAATGTATTTGCAACATATATGAAAAGAAGCAGTAACCTTGTTATTCAATGTGCTTCTACAAAAAATAAAGATCTAAGAGGCTGTGCATGATGACTCATGCTTGTAATCTCAGTACTTTTGGAGGCTGAGGCAGAAGGATTACTTGAGCCTATGCGTTCAAGACCAGACTGGGAAAAAACGTGAGACCTTGTCTCTACAAAAAGTAAAAAAAAACAGGCAGACATGGTGGCACATGCCTGTGTGCCCAGCTGTATGGGAGACTAAGGTGGGAGTATTGCCTGAGCCCAGAAGGTCAAGGATGCAGTGAGCTGTGTTTGTGCCATTGTATTCCAACTTGGGTGTCAGAACAAGACCTTGTCTTAAAAAAAAAAAAAAAGTCTATAAGCAGATACTTCATAGAAGAAACACAAAATTTTCTGAGGTGTATATAAAATCTAATTATGTTACTGATGATCATGAAAAAATTATAAGAAAAATAGGCTAAAAATGTTCATGCTCTAAAATAAAATTTCAGTGAGAGTAATATTTTATATGATTGGTGGAAATGTAAATATATACTAGTGTTTTGAAGGCCAATTTAACCATATCTAGCAAAGTATTAAAAGAAAGTGCCTTTCTGAATATTCATGCAGCTAAAAGCAATGACAGCTGCTGAAATCAGCATTGCTATGGGTTGAATGTGTCCTCTCTAAAACTGAAGTGCTGCCAATGTAATAGTATTAAGAAGTGGGGCCATTACGAGGTGATTAGGCAATGATGGTTCCCACTTCTTAACAGAATGAAGACTGTTTTAAAAGAGGCTTAATGAATCATTTGGCTTGCTTGCCCTTCACTTTCTGCCACTTGATGATGTGGCAAAAAAGCTCTCACCAAATATAGTTCCCTTGATCTTAGATTTCCAAGCCTCCTACACTGTAAGAAAGAAGTGTATATTCTTTATAAATTCTCCAGTCGTAAGTATTCTTTATAGCAGCACAAATGAATTAAGATAAGGGTATTACAGTATTTCCTTCAAAAAGATGAGGAAAAAACAAGAAGAAAAAACATGCAAAACTATATCCATAGCAAAACATAAAAGCAGAATACCCAAAGTTCAATATAACTGTAAGTGAAACAGTAGAAAACACCAAATAGCTTCAAGTGGTCTCTTAAGTGTCTGACTACAATCCTTTACTAACAAGAGAAGGCAGACAGACAAATAAAAATTAAAATAAAAAAAAATAAACAGCTGAGAAGAGAGAAGATGAGAACAAATGTAAAGTTTGATTTAAAACTACTCTTAAAAGAAGCAAGGATATCTTGAGGCTGAAAATATAAAAAGGATGTCTTGGTAAATTAGAGCATGGTCTACAGAAAGGAACTTTACATATTGATTAAAAAAGGAAATTTTGAAATGCATGGCTTCTCTAGGCGGAAAATGGGCAAAAAAGAGAGAGATGAGGAATCCTTTGCCAATTGGGAAACATTTCAGCTAAGATGGGGAACAAGGCAAGAATATCCACTATCTTTTATAATGTTCAATATTG
The DNA here is from genome assembly GCA_963573385.1 of Cacajao melanocephalus. Taxonomy (NCBI): domain Eukaryota; kingdom Metazoa; phylum Chordata; class Mammalia; order Primates; family Pitheciidae; genus Cacajao; species Cacajao melanocephalus. The sequence goes on along the minus strand of CAUYLG010056272.1, from coordinate 12,342 downwards.
TGCTATGGGTAGTCAAAACAATTAGGTGAGATAAATCAATAAGAGTATAAAAACCAGTAAAGAAGAAGTTAAACTTTCTATTTTCAGATAATATGAAAACCAGAATAACCACTTAGTAAAAATAATGGTAAAGAAAATCCTCATTTACAATAGCAATACATATATTAAAAACTTAGAAATAAACTTCGGAAGAATAAACTAAAATTTAAAGATAGAGATTGTTAAAACATTCTGGAAAGATTTAAAGCTAGATTTGAACACATGTAAAGATGTCTACTAGAACTATATGATTTAATACTATAAAAAATGCCCTTTATGCCAAATTTAATTTTTACATTTAATTTAATTCCAAATTGATTCTAAAGTTTCCATAGGAAAAACAGGCATGCAAACAAAGCCAGAAAAACATCCAAAAGCAAATACTTTGAGGGGGAATTAGCCCAACCAGGCACTAAAACATACCATAAAGTCGCTATAATTAAAAAGATGAGGTACAGGCACATGGATAGAGAGGTATAACAGTGGCATAGAATAAATCTAGATATGAATTTAAGTGTATATGGAAAATAAGTATAGGACAAAGGTGACTTCTCAAACCACTTGTGACAAAGATGGACTTTTTAGTTAATAGTGCTGGGACAACTGGAATTTAGAAAAAAAAATCTATACCTTATACCATCCAGAATATTAAACTCCAAATGCATCGGCAATCCAAATGCCAGAAAACAAAAATAAAGTTTCCAGAAGACAAGCAGATAATCTGTGGTTTAAAGTTAAATAAATTACTAACTAAAACTAGTTGCAATCAGTCTGAATTAAGGACAAATCATATATTTATGACCATTTAAGTCAGGCTTAAAAAATCTTGCCTAGTAGCTTTTTTATTCAAAAGTTTAATAACTAAATAAAATGGGTATATACAGATATATATGTATATATAGATTATAGGTACTTATAAGTCAAGAACAAATTATTTATATATAGATTATATATAAGTATATAGAGATTATATATACTTATTAATATAAGCTGTATTTTGATGATTATGTATACTTATTAATATAAGTCAGATAGTTACATATAAGTAATTTGCTGTTGACTTATATTAAGCTTGCTGACATTCTAAATTTTTTAAGTGGTCATCATTTTTCATTGTTCATGAATTTTGCATAGTAAAAGTAAACTTAAGCAGCCTAGTTATTTTACAAAGAAACAAACAACAGAAAATATAGCTTAAGTGGCAGGGCACAGTGGTTCCCGCCTGTAATCCCAGCACTTTGGGAGGCAGGGGCGGGAGGATCATAAGTCAGGAGTTCGAGACCAACCTGGCCAACATGGTAAAACCCTGTCTCTACTAAAAATACAAAAATTAGCCGGGCAAGGTGGTGGGCACCTGTAATCTCAGCTACTAAGGAGGCTGAGGCAGGAGAATAGCTTGAACCCAGGAGGCAGAGATTGTAGTGAACTAAGAACCTCCACTGACTGCATTCCAGTCTGGGCAAAAGAGCTAGACTCTGTCTCAAAAAAAAAGAAAAAGAAAAATAGTTTAAGTGTTACCTACATGAATGGGTTTAGCTATTTAAACCCTAAATCAGATTGAACAGAACTGTTGATTACTCTAGGTGTAAAGTTCCAGATTAGCTATGCAAAGATGTAAGATACATATATTTCCTTTCAAATAGTTTACAATGTAAAGAAGTCAATGGGACCCCCAAACCACCAGCTTGCATTCACAATAATGTGTTAATTTTTGTTAAGACAAACTACTCATAAATTGAACCACAGAAATGATTTCCTGAGTTTGTGAAATACTGAACATGAAAATACTTTTTTATGCTATCACTAGTCTTCTTTCTAATGCTGTATTGAATTACAGTCTTTTGAAGAATTTTACATTCGTATTTTCATCTGTTCGCAAAAAATTCTAAAGGTGCGTATAATATAAAGTCAAATTTGCTAGCTTCAAATTTTAGATCAGCTTGGTTAAAATGAAAAGGAATGAAAAATTAAAAATCTATTTGTCGAGAGACAGTATTAAAGAGGAAACCTGATAACATAAGCAATTTATACTTTGTTTCTCCCTTTAAGATGAGGAAGAGAAGGCAAGAGAAAAAAGATACTTTCTGGTAATCACAGGGTAACAATGATCAAACATATCATTTGGAGACTATCAAAGGACCTAATTTGAGAATAAAGCATATGTGCATACCTGGTTTCTGGTTGCCATTATTTTGGTGCCACTCATTGTATCGATAGTCATTTTCAAATATGTTTTTATTTACTATCCAAAGAATGTAATCTTAATCCAGAAAAATTAGCCAAAATATTGTAAAACATGTTCTTATAATAGTGATTACTTATTTAAGTTAAAAAAATACTTAAACGTAATTGAATTTAGTTAATTTAGCTGTAAATGAATAAACAAGACTTTTGTTACTTAATTCCTTAGCATACATATTGTCTATACTGTGTGGTTTACCTTGTCAATAATATATGATACATTTTTCATTCTGCTCTTTAATAAAAAAAGTGCTTCTCGATAATTCTGATCCAAACATAACAAAATGCTTTTATCTCTCTTAACATATGACAATTTAAACTTTTTATTTGGTATGGAAGAGCCAGTAGTCATTTGAATGTATTGCAATGACCATTGCTGAGTTTATAGTAAGGGTTAGGGCTAAGAAAAACTGTCTCATTGCCAGAGAATAGAAAGTGTGTGTATATTTTGTGTCCTAGAAAGGAGCCCTCCATTTTTGTAGATTAAGAGGGAAATAAAAGGATTCATAAAAGTATTTTGGAAAATGCTCAAAAAACATTCTTAATAATAGAACAATGCTTAGTGAAATTCAAAACTGGTAAATTTTAGGTGTGAGATATATACAGAATACTCATGTATCAGTGTGAAAATGTTATTCAGTATAAAACCAGAGTGTGGACAAACAGTTCTGCAATTATTAATTGAGTGGTCAAGCAGTAATCTTATTCTTCAAAATAGTGATAGCTTCATTACATAGAATTCTAATGGGTATTCCTATTACCTTCTCCCTCATCTATCTTTACACTCATATTTTATATCAATAAATTAAGTGACATATGTAACCTATCAACCTCACTTAGTTGTCTGTCTGTCCTTTTTAAACTAAGTTTGGCCTAGGTTTATTGAATATGCTCAACTTCTCTATGATATACACTACATTCTAATAGTCTCCTTTATCTTATGTAGCCAGAGCTGTACTCAAATGGGTACTTATTTTTTATAATAATGAAGAAAAAATAAATGAGGAACATTTTCTTTTGAAAAAAAATATTTTATTTGCTCCAAAAGTGGTTCTTTGAAAATTATCTCAACAGATTTGCAACAAATATTTTCTCTTTATGAAGTCAAATAAAGCTCTGATATATTTTGAAGACATGCTGTAATTATTTCCTTAATTCAGTTCACTTGTTATAATAGATCTTTATGCAAGCTAAAAATTACCATGACCCTTGGTCTTTTACTGTAGCTCCAATATTTCTCACCACTAACAAAGTGAGCTCAGTATTAAAAGGATACTTAATGGCCAAAACAAAGTGAAGATACATGGAAAATAAAATTCAAAGGCTATTTCTTAGAAGTAGGCTGTGTTAAAGATTTAGTTATCACAAGGGATAACCTAAGAAATAGTCCAAAAATTTTCCCAATTTTTCTGAGTTCTTTGATATGGATCATAAAATATTATAAAACCCTTCAAGTAGAAAATATTTATTCTCAGGAGGTGAATAGGTCATTCAGTTGATAAATTTCCATATACTCTTTTATATTAAAATGTATTCAAAAATACAAGTTAATTTTTATCTTTCTTTAAGAATTAATCATTACATTATTTCTGTTTTCCCGTTTTCCTTGTAGACTCACACACACACACCCCTCTTTATTTTAAATATTTTAAATCAAATGTTTTTTCATTATCATCATCTTCCTCCACAATTATAACCTGGCTTTTTCAAACCAATAATTGTTCTCACTAATCATCTTCAAGTTTCATTGCTTTTCCTAGCATTACTGTATTTCCATTCTTTCCCCAGTTTCTCTGAAATGAAAATATTGATGTGTTTTCCTTTTTTAATTTTTATTATTTTCTTTTGAAAATCATCTATTTTGAAATAATCAATCATGCAGAGAGATCTGCAAAAATTTTATGAAAGGGTCTTGTGTAACATTTACCCAGATTTCCTCAGTGATCGTACATTATATAACTATAGTGCAATATTAAAACCAGTAAATTTACATTGGTATAATATGTGAATATAATAGCACTATGCCATTTTAATGTTTGTGTGGATTCATGAAACCAGCACAGCAATCAAGATACAGAATTATTCCATTACTAAAAATAATTATTATTTTACTTCTTTATAGTGACACCCACCCTCCTTCTCCTCATTGTCCCTGCTAACACCAGCAATCACTACATTGCTCTCTTGTCATTTCAAGAATGATACATATATGTAATCAAAGAGAATGTTTCCTGTACATATTGGCTTTTTATTTTACTCTAGCCCCTGCATAGGTTTGTTGTTCTGATTTTTAATTGACATATTTATACCATTTACATTTAATGTAATTACAGATATATTAGGACATATTTCTGCCATTTCATTTCTGTTTTCTGTCTGTTCTCTTTGTTTCTTATTTCTCAATCCTTTCTATAGGTTATTTGAACATTTTTTAAAAATCCATTTTTATTTATCTATAGTGTTTTTTAATGTATCTCTTAATATACGTTTTAGTGTTTGTACCAGTTATTACATTATATATTGTTTTGTTAAGATTCTTTGGAGAAACAGATCCAATAGATTATACACAGATATATGAGAGAAGATTTATTGTGAAAATTGGCTCCTGTGATTATGGCATCAGATAAGTCTCACAATATCCCCTCTGCAAGATGTGGAAACAGAAAAGCCAGTCATATAATTCAGTTTGAGTTAAAAGGGGAGCCTGAAAACTAGGTAAGTCAATGATACAACCTCCAAGGTCAAAGGCCTGAGAATGGGGTTTCACTGGTGTAAGTACCAGAATAAAAAGGCCTGAGAGCCAGGAACTCCATGGTTTAAAAAAAGGTGAAGATGGATGTCCTTGCTCAGGTGGGGGGGGGGAGGGGAAGAGAGAGAGAGAGAGAGAGAGAGAGAGAGAGATTGAAAGAAAGATTGAGAGAGAGAATTCATCCTTCATTCATATTTTTGTTCTATTTGGGCAAGCAGATTGGATGATACCCAACAAGACTGGTCAGGGTGGATCTTCTGTACTCAATCTACTGATTCAAATGCTTATTTAAATTTACTAGCTATCTGAGCATTCCTTAGCCCAGTGAAGTTCACATAAAAAATTAACTATCACATATATACCCACTTTATTACAATCTACTGTTAACACTTTATGAGTTTAAGTATAAGAATCTCACTTCCCTTTATCTAAATTCCTTTACCTTCCCTCATGTATAATATACTTACATATTTCCTCTATGTACATTGAGATCCACATCTGACAATGTATTTTCTGCTTCAATTCTCAAACATATTTTAGGAAACTTGAGAGAAGAAAGCCTATTTATTTAACTATGTCTTTGTTCTTTTCATTGTTCTTCTGCTTTCCTAATATTCCAAGATTTTTTAATTACTTCCTTTTGGTTTCAAACTTAATTTTGTTATTCTTTTAGAGGTTACAAATTCCTTTAGTTTTTCTTCATCTGAGAATGTCTTTATTTCTCCTTCATTCCTGAAGATGATTTTTGCCAGTTTAGAACTATTGTTTGACATTTATTTTCTTTTAGCACTTGAAAAATGTGCCGTTTTCTTCTGGCCCCCACTGTAATGATGAGAATCCATTGTCATTTAAATTGTTTTTCCCGTATAGTTAAATTGTCATTTTTTCTTTCTCATCACTTTTAAGATTTTCTCTTTGCTTTTAGTTCAGAAGTTTAATTATGACCTGTCTTGGAATAAATTTCTTTGGGTTATCGTGTATGGAATTCTTTCAGCTTCCTGAATCAGTATGTTCATGTCTTTTTTTTTTTTTAATCAAACTTGGAACTTTTTCAGGCTTTTATTAAAAAGTAATTTATCAGTCCCATGTTCTATCTTTTCCCTTCCCGTGACTTGAATGACAGATATGTTAGACCTTTTGTTATAGTTCCACAGGCCCTTGAGTTTCTGTTCTCTTTTTTAATGTCTGTCTTCTCTTTGTGAGTGAGTTGGGTAATCTCTCTTGTTCTGTTTCAAATCCAGTGATTCTCTCCTCTGTCATCTCCATTCTATTGTCAGTTCTCACCCACTGGGGTTTTTATTACTTTTATTGTCTTTTTCAATTCTTCCATTTCTATTTGTTTTTATAATATTTTTTATTTCTTTGCTAAAACATTCTATTTTGAAAGGTATTTCAAGAATATTGATAATTGCTTATTTATGAATTTTATTATGTGGCTTTAAAATTTTTGCCAAATAATTTCAACATAAGTGTATTCTCATTATTGACATTTGTTGATTTTGTTTTCTCATTCAAGTTGAGATTTTCTGAGTTTTTGATATGATGAGTAATTTTTGAAAATCCTAGATATTTTTGGTATTATATTAGGAAACTGTAGATGTTATTTAAATTCTGTGTTTTAACCCCATTAAAAAGTGAGCAAAGGACATGAACAGACACTTTTCAAAAGAAGACATACATGTGGCCAACAATCATATGAAAAGCTCAACATCACTGATCATTATAGAAATGCAAATAAAAACCACAATGAGATATTATCTCAGACCTGTCAGAATGCCTATTAGTCAAAAGTCAAAAAATAACAGATGCTGGCAAGGTTGCAGAGAAAAGGGAATGCTTATACACTCTTGATGGGAGTGTAAATTAGTACAACTGTTGTGGAACACAGTGTGGTGATGCCTCAAAGGACTAAAGATAGAAATACCATTCAACTGAGCAATCCCATTATGAGGTATATGCCCAAAGGAATAAAAATTTTTCTGTTATAAAGACCATATGCACACATATGTTTATTGCAGCACTATTCACAATAGCAAAGAGATGGAATCAACCTAAATGCCCATCAATGGTAGACTGGATAAAGAAAATGTGGTATATATACAACATGGAATACTATGCAGCCATTAAAAAGAGCAATCTCATTTTCTTGGCATAGACATGGTTGGAGCTAGAAGCCGTTATCCTTAGCAAACTAATGCAAGAACAGAAAACCAAACCCTGCATGTTTTCAATTATAAGTGGGAACTAAATGATGAGGAGAAGAAGACACACTGGGGCCAATCAGAAGGTGGATGGTAGGAGGAGGAAGAGGATCAGGAAAAGTAACTAGTAGGTACTAGACTTCATACCTGGGTGATGAACTCATCTGTACAACAAACCCTTATGACACAAGTTAACCTGAATAGAAAACTTGCACATGTACCCCTGAACTTAAAAAAAAATTAAAAAGCAAAAAGCCTTCATACATTTAAAAAAAATTCTGTTTTAGCTGGTCTCCTTAGGCACTGAATTATATTATTTACTTTGCTTTTATTCATTTAGTAATTGATGCACATATCTCTGTGTGTGTGTGATTGTGCATATGTGTGTGCTGCTTTTGAAGTTTCATCAAAGACAAATCAGAGCTCTTTTTTTCCTCTGTAAATTCTGATATATTGTCTTTTACACAGATTGTGTATTAATGTGTGTTTTTGAAAAAGTGACTGTTGAAATGAAAGCCAGCTGCAAGAATTCAACCCAGAAAATATATTATTCTATGAGATAGAAAGTGCTTACTGTGTGTCATCCCACAAGTCCTTTTACCTTTCTAAGGCTCAGCTCTCATGTAGTTTTGTGAGCACTTTCATATAGGCACATGAAGGTATATTGATTTTGAATATCACTTTTGTGGACTTGTAATATGGTCTTCTTCCTTTTCTTCTTCATCATCATCATCATATTATTATATAATCTTCAAATATTCTTTCTAATATTTGAGGAGATAATGTTACTCTACATTTTAGTGAATCACTACCCTTGATACTTGACATTTATGTTTGTAAATCAACAGTTTTCTGACTGTGAATTAGCCAGTTTCTCATTCTAATTAGCAGTTGTGCTCTGACAAAGTTGATTTGGCATTGGAATGCTGTGAACAACCAGTTCATAAGACAGGAATCTAAGAGGAACACGCGTGTCAGGTTATCATTTTAATTAGTTCTCATGAGCTGAGCTGCCTGAATAACATAATGCCAAAAATATTTCTCCTCTTCTTAGCAGTGAATGAGACAGGTGGATGACTGTTATAACAGAGTTGATAGAGCAGAAGGAACATTTAAGAAGTATTTTCAAAGTGCCATTTGTTAAAGGCTTGGACACAGGCTAATTTGCCATCTAGTAAAATTTTAAATTTACCCTCAAGTAAAGTTTAAAGTGAGCAAAATATAACTTTGAACATGCACAAGATATAAACATATGTAGTTATATAAACATATATAGTTACAATGAGAAAATTTGGAGCAAGTGTCTAATAATTTTATACAATAAAAAGAGCATGAATTTCTCTGGGTTATCTAAAGAATTTAAGCTGAGAAAATAAGAAAAAATGAAAATTAGGAATTAAAACATTATGGAAATTGGAGTTAGTTAATCTGTACATATTAGCATTATCTTACAGGATTTTATAATAAGCAAGAACTTGAATGATAAATGTGCTAATTTTTCACCATATAAATATTAATTGTATGCCAGTTGATATCTTAGCACTAGTTTTCATCATCTACAGGTTCAGACTTAACATCGGAGAGAATTCTCTCTAATTAGTTGTTTGCTTGTGACTAAAGGGTATCTTCCTTATTAATCTCGGGAGGTACTGAGACTTAGGCAATTTTATAACTTTATTTTCTCATGTTACTGCTCTTTCCAAAGTTAGCATATAAGTTTTCTCACTGCTATTTTCCATTTCTTTTGCAACCTTGATATTCAAAACACAAGGTGCATTTTAGTGGTTGTTTAAAAAATGGATAAACAAATATAACTGACTAACGTTTAATTATTACACAGTTTAAGAATATTCCACAACCTATATAATATACCATGAATACCATACCCTCATTTAAATATATTTGTGGTGTGCTTGTCCATACATGTGCATGTATATATACATGTACATATATACTCATACATATATGTGGATGTACATGCATATATGTATACACAAACATACACATATCTTTCCCCCCAAGAAAGCCCCAATCTATTGAAAGTATAGTAAGTTAGGTGGTGGTATTATGCACTAACATGTGTATTTTTTAAGCTGAAATTCTTTGAAATGACTCACAAAAATGTATTCCCAAAGAAATATTATTTTCCTGAAATGTAAAACAAGGAAAAACGTCTTTTTCGGAAACTTTTGGTGGTGGTGGTGGTGGTCATATCTAACTGTAGAGTTACTGTCTGTATGAGGAGGTAGTCAGATGGCAGAGGAGTTCTAGAATTAATCATGTGTTCAGTAGTTGAAGTTAAAGAACATGGTCAGAAAATAACAAAGCTATTAACTTGAGTCTTCACAATTTCAAACAAAGAAAGCAAATGAGGCTTGGCCATCTGGGCCGCAGAGGACACTACAGTCATAAGTAACTCTCATGAATGTCACAAACTGAGAGCTCTCAGAACCAACCTACCTTTTGTTATTAGTCATATTATTTGTTTGTGTTCATGGCTCTCTTTAGGCAAATATCTCTTCTTAGTGACACAAATAAGAGAAAAGCAAAGAAAGAAGGAAAAGGGAGGAGAGGAGCTCACAGGAGTCAAACTCACTTTTACAAAGTAATTTGCTATTCAAACCATCTGAGCAGAAACATACCGTGGAGAAATTTGATAATGTTAACCCATTAAACTTTATGAAAACCTGTGCCACAAAATGGAGCACTACACAGAGGAACTAATGATCCGAAGCTGCAATTAGCTGGGCCGCATTGATGGCATATATAATCCAGGCACTTTAAACATGAAAACTTGAAAAAACGTGGAGACAAGTCAGAATGGAAGACCATTCTCCGTATCATTTCAGCTATGCCTTAACATGTGTGCTTACTGAGCATTTGCTGTGTGGCAAATTTGCCCTTGAGTACTATGTGGAAATACACATATGGGTAAATCCTGTAGGCATAAACTTTATCTTTGCAACTGTCTAAAATATCCAGCATATGGCCCACCTCATAATTCATTCTCAAAAGCTGTTTTTTAAATTCATTTAAAATGTAGAGTTACTGTCTGTATGAGTAGGTAGTGAGATGGCAGAACAAAACATAACTATATGTAAGAAGCAGCAAGCAAGGTAAGTGCTGAGATAAGGTGAAGCAGTGAAGTGCCAAGGGAATAATCATCTGGATGTGAAAGTGAGGGAAGAAAATAACTCAGACGGTGGGTATTGCAAGAACAAATGTTAAGAGGAAAGAATGTGTGGCATGTATGCAATAGATAATTCAGGAGATCAGCTGGATTGGTTGGTTGGTGGTAGTAAGAAACAGCAGATACCATGAGACAAATGCAGTGGGACCACATTGGGAATCTTGGCTTTTATCTTTTAGAAAAACTGCTAGCACTTAAAGTTTTAAAAATATAGTGGATGGATTGAAGCATAAAAGAATATTAGAGGCAGAGTCAGCAAATAGATTGTGTCAGTAATTTAGAGTGAGCTGATTCAATAACTTCGTCTACGAAAATGATACCTATATAAGGACCTAACTTAAAGTATCTTTAGAGGAAAGAGTATGAGCTTTGGAGAAAGACATGTTGTTAAATCCTGGCTCTGCTGCTTTCTGGCTGTCTGGCTTTGGGAAAAAAAATTAATAATTTTGAACCTTATTTTTTTCATCTGTAAATGAGCATAAATCTCCAACCTTTCAGGATGTCTAATAATACAAAACAGAATAGATATTTAATAAATTTCAATTATATTCCTTTCACATGACCTATAAATCCCAGCTCTTTCTGTAGCCCAGGTAATTTGACCTTTACCAAATTATCACTGAGCACTCTGAAATTAACCCTGTGTATAATTAAAGAGAGTTAGTATAATATCCAGATGCCTCAGAATCATTTCGCTCTCTCTCCTTTTCTCCACGTATGTGTGTCTTTTTCTCCATCCTTCCCTCTTAGCAACACATACCCCCTACCCTCATTATTTATGAATACTATTCAAACCACTTGCATTTGTAAGAAGGAAAGCCTTCATGGGTAGGTTATAATTACCTTTGTTTCTCACCCCAAGGCACTAGAAACTGATTACTAGATCTTTTTGTGGAGAACATAACTCCTACCTCCAACTTTTTCATCCCAATCAGAGAAGCATACTTTCTGTTTACCTTTTTCCCCTCAAGAAATTTAACTGCTTTGCAGTAGGGAAAAGCTTGATTTGCATACAGAAAACAATAATACTTCCTTTCTCAAAGTAAAAAGTAGCATGGTTTGGCAGAAAGAGTACAAGATTTGGACAGACAGTTTGGAGTTCAAAGTTTTGTTTTGCTACTTGCACCCCAGATGTGAAACCTTAACTTTGCTGTTTTGAGTACTGTTTTTTTCCTACTAAAAATGAGAAAATGGCAAATTCTGCATTGCAGAGTTGTTGAATTAAGTGAGATATCTTATGTAAAGCTCTTGTATCAGTGACACAGCAGTATAAATTGGCCCTAATTAATTCCTGGAATCAAACTACCTTTGTCTGAAATACAATCAGTTTTCTGCCTCCATAGGTTCCACATTCATGGATCCATAACCATAGAACAAAAATAGTCAGAAAAATAAAATAAGGATTGTTTTGATACTGAACATGTACAGTCTTTTTTCTTGTCATTATTGTGTAAACAATACAGTACAACAAATATATGCATAGCATTTTTGCTGTATTAGGTATTATAAGTAACCTAGAGATGATTTAAAGTACACAGGAAGATGTGGGTAGGTTACATACAAATCCATTTTATATCAGAGACTTAAGCATCTGTAGATTTCAGTGTCCATGGGGAGTTCTGGCAGCATTCTCCCACGGATACTGAGGGATAACTACTTACTAGACATAAGTCCTTTGGGCAGCTTATCTTCTTTCTCATCTATGGAATGTGCATAATAATGAAACTACCTCTTTATTTATTTATTTATTTTTATTATTATACTTTAAGTTCTGGGGTACATGTGCAGAATGTGCAGGTTTGTTACATAGGTATACATGTGCCATGGTGGTTTGCTGCATCCATCACCCCGTCATCTACATTAGGTAATTTTCCTAGTGCTATCGCTCCCCTAACCCCCACCCTTTATTATCCCTCCCCTAG